>JASFAX010002924.1:0-44226 GCA_030737875.1 Allium sativum | reverse complement strand
AGCCGTGCACCATTTGTTGTATCGGGTTGCCACTTTGGGAAGTGATACACCCCACTGTCGGGCCAGCACGGGTATCTGCGGTAGGGAGCCGATCGCTTGGGAGTAGTGGGTACACCTAGTGGAGATAGGGGCAGACGGCACCGATGTAGTCAGCTAGGGGTACACGAAACTACTAGGTAAATTCTCTAAGTCCTTGGGTGGGATCAACCTTTAAGTAAGAATGACTGGTGTGGTGCAGTTAGTAATTATCCTTGGGTGGGTAGATGCGTCTTTACGGTTATCTTAGTTCATCCTATGTCTAGTTGGCTACTTAGTGTAGTCATTTATCCCTAGTCATCCTGTACCAAGTTTATATCATACCCTAATTACTTTAATAATTGTGTTGTTAATGTTATAGGGCTCACTCAGACTTATGTCTGACCCCGTTGTTTTTATCTTTTTCCCCCTCGGGTCCTCAGGTTGGGCCTAGCACTAGTGGGCTTTGATCAGATTTCTTTATCTATCTTCTGGAGCTTGGACCGTGATGTAAAGCCCAGCTTACCTTTTCTTTTATGGCTATTGTTTATGTAGTGGGATTATGTACTTATGTTTTTATCAGGAAGGATATTTAGTACTTGACTCTTTATGGTGTTGTAACTAAACATGTTTACCTTCTGCTGCTATGAAATGATGTTTTAGATTTTCAAGTATTTATATCTGTCTTGTGTAATTTTTTTGTTCTATATTCACTTAAAATGCTCCACCGAAGCTAAGCCATTCCCTTAGTGAGTGACCTTAGCGGGTGTGGGGTGTTACACAACATTAGAAGTTTCTAAGGACAATGGACGCCAGTGATTGATGATTGAGTAGATGGATGTTGGATGGTAGGACACATTCTTCTTAACTTGAAGATTTCGGGGATGAAACCCTTTAAGGAGGGGAGAATGTAACACCCTGTATTTTCTGTAAACGTATAAGTAACAAATCAGAGGATAATTTATTTTCAAAATAAGAATCAAGGGAAACGGTTGCGCCATTGTGTTCATCTCGGAATTCTGCATGAAAACGAGTTCGAGTTTGCGAGAATCGGAGTCCGTATGAAGGAGATATGACCCTCCGAAGTTTCAGGAAATTTCAGAATTGAAAACAGCTCGAAATTCGAATTCAAAATTCGAATTCAAACCCAGAAGCGGGCTAGGCGGGAATTTTCCCGCCTAAGGCCCAAGTCGACTGGGGAGTCGACCCCCCAGGACCCAGGTCGACTGGGGAGTCGACCCCCCCAGACCAGGTCGACTGGGCAGTCGACCTGGGGGTCGAGCCCTGGTCGAACCTGGTGCGTGTGTGTGCGATTTTGAAGGCTGTGACGTGTTTTGACGGACCTGATGAGTTCTAGGGTTAATCTGAGGGCCTAGATGAGTTCCTACACCTATAAATACATCCTAAGACCTAGCCTTCTCTACACACAATTCTATTCTGCTTCTTCTCCGCCTTTGTTCTTATAAAAATAAAAATGGCGTCGCTACTCTGCTGGAATCAAAACTAGAAGCTAATCAACATCAACCTAAGTAACTTAATTCAAATTAGAGATTAATGCTTCTGCAACGATTCTACAACAATTAAAGTTCTTTCTTTAATCCAATCAAGGCAAGTGAAGTTATTTTCCGATATAAACGTTAATTCTGATTGTGACATGAATTATAAATATGAATCTGAGGTTATATCTGTTCTGTTCTGTTTGGATCTATCTTATTTTGTATCTCTTTCCTCTTTCTGTTCTATAGCCAGGCTACCACGAGCCTGAGCCAATCTCATAAGAGATTAACATACGCTTAAATGTTTGGGACAATAAAATGAATGATGCATGAATTGGGCATGACCAATAGGTGACTAATTTGAGGAAAGAACATGGACTGTAGCTAGAACAAAATCTGAGACATATGACTGGACATGTTATATTGTATTGAACATATGATTTGAGATAAAGAGAATATGGCTTAGGCATAAAGTTTTACATGAGAATAGGGTATCTATTAATATAAATAAACACCTAAGTAAGGGATCTTTGGGATATATGATATGCATATAAATCGATGGCTATATTTGGTATAATTTATATAGGGATCTTCTGTACTATGCAAGTTTAATAAAAATTGAAACATATGATATATGGTAAATTTGTCACCATAATCTGTGCTATGTAAATTTAATGCAAACATGGGGTATATGATAATATTGTGAATCAAGACTATTATTTATGCATGTGAACTTAGGCAAGATTTATAATTAGGCAAGATATGTTTGTGAAACTTTAAGAAATGATTAAATCTGTTATATTTGCCTAATTTGCTAGTTTTGTTACATTTCCTAATCTGCTAGTTATGTTATATTGCTTAATCTGCTAGTTTTGCTCTACTGCCTAGTCTGCTAGATCTGTTCCTCTGCCAAATCTGTCATCTGCTGAAAATGCTAAATCTGCTAGTTTGCTTAATCTGCTAAATCCGTTAAGTCACCTAATCTGAAAAATCTGTTATCTGCTATATCTGTTGAGTTGGTATAATTAGTCCGCTAGTCACATAATCTGAATTGGCTATAGTTATGAATAATTGACATGTATAATGGGGCGTGGGTATAAATGGTAAATCATTAATTAATTGGCCGCAAAGATAAACATGGCTAACTCGAGGTTAGAATGAGTTTGCGGCGTAATTCTGCCCGGAACCGCCCAGCATATTCCAGTGGTCGCAAACAATAGGTTCTAATGTGAGAAGTTAGTCATAACGTGCTTGAAACCCGAGGTTAGACTCAGTTTGCGACAGAAACCTGCCCGGAACCAACCGACCTAACCAGTAGCCGCAAACTGTCAGTCTAATGTGAGAGGTTTGGGCATTAATATTTAATTAATGAAAATCTGAGATAATTATGATGTCTAAAACGTGTTGGGTAAGGTTAAACCAATTGGACCAACGAGTCTGATAAACCGTTTCGTGAATCCGTAGGCCCAATACAAAGTTAGATAATCTGTAACCAGTTAATCTGTAACCAGTTAATCTGTAAGCCTGTTAACCCAAACATCTGATCCGTTAGTCTGAAAACCTGTTAACTTGATTGTATGATCTGTGAACTAGTTAATCTAAACTTTGTATGTATGAAACTTGTAGAAAAGTTATGTTGAAATCTTTTAGTCTGGGGACACAAGGTTAGGAGGGAATTTACTTGTGTCATCTGTTGTTTGGGACCCATATTAGTTAGTAACCCTTTCTGGTATCAAAACTTTGACCCAACAGTAGGTAGGGTCCGGGCACGCTTACTGAACTAATTATAAGCGGTTCATTCTGATAATGGCGAGGGGTGTTGATGGTGCGTTCCAACTGGGTCATGTGCGTGCATGGATCCCGGTCTGCCTCTGAGGATGTAAGACGCCGTGACATCTGTAAATAGGTCTGTGCCAATTGTTTGTCACTTTAGGGAGTGATACACCCTACTGTGGGGCCAACACAGGATATTTATGTATTAGGGAGCCGATCGCTTGGGGTAGGGTATTAGGGTACACTTAGTTCTGTCTGTTTCTGTTGGTACCGTCTGTTTCTGTTGGGTGGCAACACCTATCTGTTTCTACGTGGTACCGTCTATTCGGGTGGTAAAGGCCCAATTACTAGTGTACACCTTATGCTACATTCTGCTTCTGTCTGTTTCTCATCGGGTGGTAAAGGCCCATTACTAGCATTGAAATTATTCTGTACCCATTTCTGTTTCAGTTTAGACATTAGGGTGACACCTAATTCTATTATACTAGTATTAGTGCAGAGAAGTGTAAAGCAATAGCTTATATCATTTTGTTCTTCTGTTATATCTGCTACTTCTGTCACAGTTATCTCTCATCCAGTTTTATTTTCATGTCACGTTATTATTATCTGTTCATAACTGAAAATCACTGGACTTGCCGGACTTTTGTCTGACCCTTGTTGTTTCGCCTCCTTTCTTCCGTTTCCCCCCCCCCCAAGGTTTTGTAGAAGGGAATACTCTAGCTTGATCCAGATTTCTTCCGCTTGCAGTGCTTAAAGTATGGCTTGTCTTCTTCTGTGGGGATTATGATTTTAAACTATGCATTCTGAAGGCCTTTGTACAAGACTGATATTTTGTACTTGAATTCTGATATTGTGATTTGAAAGGATGTAACCAAGCTTCTGTTGAAATAAAGTTATAAATTTTTCAAGTACTGTTTTATCTGTCTTGTAAGTTTCTGTTCTGTTTACTAAAATGCTACACCAAAGTTAAGGCATTCCCTTTGTGAGTGACCTTAACGGAGGTGGGGTGTTACACTTGGTATCAGAGCTGAAGGTTACCAGATTGGGTATAGGTTTTGAAAACTATTTTCAAAAAGATTTTGAAAGGAAGTTTTTTTTAAAAAAATAAAGCTTATTTTGAAAAACATGATCCCCAAGAGCCATATATCTTTCCTTCAGTCCTTTTTTGTATTGAATCTTTCCTTTTTTTCGTTTCAGCATGTTTGAAGCATCTGAGATACCGGAGGGTGTTCACGTACCCGGTTGGTTTCGTCAATATCTTGAGGCTAGGACCGCCGCCGCAGGTCCAGCAAATGATCCCCCTCCTCCACACCCTCCTCGTGCAATTACTTTTTCAAAGATCTGTAGAGATTTTAGGGCCATGGATGGGAAGGATTTCAAAGGAACTGAATCATTCGTAGAAGCGAGGAACTGGCTCAAAGAAACTGAGGCTCTATTCGTTATCTTCGAGGTGGACGATTGGCAGAAGGTACAGTTGGCGGTATGGCTGCTCAAAGACGAAGCTTCCTACTGGTGGGAAGTCACTAATGCCGAGAGGCCGGTTGAGACATGGACGGATTTCAGAACAAGGTTTGAGACAAAATTCCTCTCGCAAGCTGAACGAAGTTTACAACTGGAAAAGTTCTTATCTCTTAAGCAAGGAAGTATTACGGTCAAGGAATACGTCAACCAGTTCAACCAACTAGCTAGGTTCGGATTGGATTTAGTCAACACTCAGCGTAAAAAGGCTCTTCGCTTTGTTAAAGGATTGAATGAGCCACTGCACAGCCTAGCCATGACTCATGTACCCATGGGAGCGACTTACGAGAGATTGGTGGACATGGCACTACTGCACGAGGAAGACAAAGGCCCGAAAGAGACAAAGAAGGAAGAACCATAGAATAAGAAAGCAGGGCCCAAAAAGGAAACGCAAAGGAAGGATGAGAAGTTTGAAAATAAGAAGGGGAAAAAGTTCTTTACTTGTGGAAGCTCGACTCATCTAAACAAGGATTGCAGAAAAAGGAAGGGCGCTTGCTTCAACTGTGGGGAGATGGGACACTTCACTAGGGACTGCCCGAAGAGACGAGGACAAGGAGGACAGGCGAACACTCTTGAGGCTAGTGGCTAGGATAGAAATAGGAAAATTCCTATAGTAGGTTTAATTTCTTTATCTGATTATGGAGTTAAGACTCTTTCTGATTCTGGTATTTTGATTTTGTAATTGATACTCTACACTTTAATACTAGTATTGTTTCTGATTCCGTTGTAGACTCAAACCTATAAGGGTTATGACTCATCTGTTTATGTTAGATTGGGGTTTGAGGGATATCTGTGTTAGACGTCAAGTATGACGCATATATTCTGAGTTTTTGTGGGATATGATTTTATCATGCTTAGCTTCCTAAGAATCATTAGGGAACCTGATCTGTACCGGTAGTCTGTAAATATTTGCTTTCCAGTTTTGACATTGTCTAAAGGAGGTAATCCTCTGGGTGTCAATCTGATATTGTGATATATAATCTGTTGTTGATTATGTGTGTTTGGATGATATTGATCATGGTTATTTGGTATTTTAAATACCATAGGAAATCCTGGAATGTAAAATGGGAATTTTCAAAGTGTATATTGGAAAGAAAATATTTATAAAATACAAAGGATTTTATAAAATGAAACATTTATTTGTTAAATAAATAGAATTGAAAAAGAAATATTTATTTGTTAAACAAATAGAATATAAAAGGAAATAATTATTTGTTAAATAAATAGATTATAAAAGGAATATTTATTTGGGAAATAAATAGAATAAGATATCATAAAAGGAAATATTTATTTAGAAAATAAATAGATTATAAAAGGAATATTTATTTGGGAAATAAACAGAATAAGATAAAAGAAATATTTATTTGTCAAATAATTAGAATAAGATAAAAGGAATATATATTAGGAAAATAAATAGAAAGATAAAAGGAATATTTATTTAGAAAATAAATAAAATATGATAAAAGGAAATATTTGGAAAGTAAGTAGGATTATAAAAGGAATTAGAGTTATTCGAATAGAGTTAATAAATAGAGTTAATTAATTAGAGTTAATCGATTAGAGTTAATTGATTAGAGTTAACTGATTAGAGTTAATCGATTAGAGTTAATTAAATAGAGTTAATCGAATTAGAGTTAAATGAATATTAGTATTCGAATAGAGTTAAAAGGAGTTATCGAATATTAGTTATTCGAATAGAGTTAAAAGGAGTTATCGAATATTAGTTATTCGAATAGAGTTAATAGGAGTTATCGAGTATTAGTCATTCAAATAGTGTTAAAAGGGGTTATCAAATATTAGTTATTCGAATAGCGTTAAAAGGAGTTATCGAATATTAGTTATTCGAAGAGAGTTAAAAGGAGATTAATCGAAAATAGATTTATTCGAAAAGGAGTTAATCGAATATAGTTTACTCGAAAGGAGTTAATCGAATATAGTTTATTTGAAAGGAATTAATCGAATTTAGTTCATTCGAAAGGAATTAATTGAATATAGTTTATTCGAAAGGAGTTAATCGACTTGAGTTAATCGAAAGGAGTTATCGAATATAGTTTATTCGAAAGGAGTTATCGAATATAGTTTATTCGAAAGGAGTTATCAAATATAGTTTATTCGAAAGGAGTTATTGAATAGAGATTATTCGAAAGAGGGTTACACATAGAAATTCGATTATATCGAATTCGGGAAAGTACTATTCACTTTCCGTTTTTAATCAAGATTTAATTATTTACTAATAAATTATTGTTTGTTTATTTATCCAAAGTAATAAATAAAAGTTATATTTGGAAGTTAGATATTTCAGAAGTAGTGATTATAACGCTATAGTTATAATCAGTGTTTTCAATAAAGAAGTGGATTTGTAAATTGAATCCAAAAGTTACGTAAGGAAGTTTGTTAAAGATTTAAAAGGATAACTTTGTCTATTTCGAGGTTAGAAATGTTGTTCTGTTAAGGCCTGAGAGGTAATTATACCCCAACTTGATTGACTCCATTTTTAACTAAGGAATGGTTAAGGTTCGATAGTGAAGGTTGGTTAAGTGAATTTAGTTAATGAGTGTAATGTGTTGAGTTGGCACAGCGATGTTTTATTTAAACATCTGTTTAAATCCAAATGAAGGAGCTTTGGAAATGTTTTCCAAATAAGAATCAGAAATGTTTTCCAATGAGTAATAACGTAAATTTTCTAAATTTAGAAAACAAGAAATGTTGAATATATGGAAACAAGAAATGAAAAATGAATAAACTAAAGAGATAAATGTTCAATGATGATTGATCAATAAAATTTCAATCTGGAAATAATATCGTTGTTTGCACATGTGTTTTTCTTTGATAGTTAACTCACTGACTATCAAAGTTTTTTTATCATTTTTCCGTCGTCAATACGGAGAGACCGGAATCAGATTCGTTATCTAAGAACCAATCTGTATGGGCATTAGCGTTGTGATCAAATATGATGAAGATAATTGAAGATGGAGTTATGCAAGGGCTGTCCTATTTACAGAATAGTGCCTTCAGTTTGTCCAGTCCCGGGATGACCTGTATGGAAGAATGTCTGACGGAGTATATTTAATAGATCACGTAAGTTGATCTCTTCAAACGTATATATGTTTGGTGGTGGAGGAATTCATTTCTCTTAGCTGTATACCCATTCTAGTTTTGGGGAAATCAATTTGTGATTTGGCGGGTATGACGATGTGACATTCAAAGTGAATAATTGTGTGATCTGTCAGAGACAAGCGTGGCCTCTAGCCTCACAACCGAGAAATGACCAAAATCGGCCAGGCAGCATGGCTATGTGGGTTGCTTCCATTAGGGTGTATTATCACCTATCTAGAGATATTCATTTCATTCTTTAATCTATTCGATGTTGTCCCATTCGAGAAATGGTTGCTGATCCCAACCGTTGGTGATATACATTCGATACACTCAAGCGAAATGAGTGGTCGATCATGTATGGCTGGGTTGCAAGATGTTCTTATTGAACCCAGTGTATTCCTCTCTAAAGGTACACTATCGGAAGGGTGTTCCATACCTTGTCATAGTTGGAAATCCATTATCCAATAAGTGCTCGCGGTTTTGATTGTATACCATGTATGCAGAACTTGAGATGAAAGCTTTTCTGCTAGTTGGTTATTATATTATGATTGATAGACACTATTATAATATCAGAAGAATTTTGATATAAAGACTATTTTGGATTCTCATAAGGGAAAAACCCGTTCTGTTATATGGCGTGGTCTTATGAGATATCGTTTTATTGCTCAAACTGTTTTAAATTGTTTTACTCACACCAGTCCCATGACTGACCGAGAGTTTGTTTTGTTTTGTTTTCCCTAAACTCTTGGGTGCCCAATTTTGTACGGGCACTCAAGTAGTCAGGATTTTACGGATATACTTGGAGAGCTTGGAACAGGAGACTTAAGGATTATATAGCTATTGTTTATTCTGTTGTGTTGTAAGTGTTGTACTCCGATAACATTACTGTATAGATATACTGATTTTATTTCAAGGATATGTTATCTATTATATGTTGTTCATTCCACTGTGAGATTCGTGTTACTCTGATGTTGTATGTTCTTCTTCTTCTATTCTAAGTTTCTATCTTATCTATTCTCACCCTCTGTTTTCTTTCTATTAGTTTTCTAGTTTCCAATCCAATTGGGGTTGGACTTGTGTTATTTGGTCATCTCAATTTGTATCGGAATTTCGGGACACTACAGTTGGTATCAGAGCTTAAGGTTAAGTAATTACCTTGGCTCTATAGCGTAACTTAGTAGAGATAGAGTTAGTAATACCCTAGATTGAGTTGAGTATATATATACGAGTGAGCATATTTGTTATTTGATATAAAAATTGTTTTATATTGTGGAGATTTATTGGTTGAGTTGTTTATGGGTTCTGGTCGATCAGTTTGATCCACTGTATCGATAGAGGTTTATAAACACTTGAATACGATGGACTGACATGGTATGTTTTGAAAGAGGGTAAATGAAATAATTTTACCTAAAACATATTTTGTTATAAAAGGAATCTATATATTGGAAGTATTATAATATATAGTATGTGTTGGTTGTTATTATAATCGAATGAGATTATAAATTGAAATGGTTATATAAATAATCAATCAGAAATCATATAAGAGAAACATATGAAATCAGATAAATTAAATCTGAATTTAAATCAAAATTAGAATTAATATTCCGCAAACATGAAAAGTGTTGTAAGTGGATTTGGATTAAGTATATGAGAACTTTAAAATCCTGGGAGATTTTAAATTGTTTACAAGCATTGTTAAGGATATCTTGAAAGTGATTTCAAAATGGAAGTGTTTAAATATGATTTTGAAAATTTTTATAGTATTGAACTCACTGCGATAAGCTGAAAAATAACCCTGATGATGATGGCCACATCATCAGTGTCATTTTCGAGTTGCTAAGTGACGGAATACTACCAAAGATTTTGTTTTTGAATTGGTTTGTGGAAAGCAAGTTGTTTTGAATCCTAGAAAGGGATATCTTGATTTAGAAAAGCTAAACTATTTGAAAATCACTGGGAAGATTGTTTGAATTAAAATAAATTAAATTAGAATTTGTAAAAGCAAATAGAAATTGAATTGAAACCAGTTAAGTGGAAAATGAATTGAAATAGAAAATATCGAATTAGATTGGATTAGAGACAATCCGAAACGGAATTGGACTGGTAAGTTAAGAGTCGAAATTAAAAATGGAATCTGAGTTAAGAACAAAATTTGGATTGGTATAACCAAATGATTGGGATGACATTAGTATATGCAGAATTGGTAACAAAGGGAAAGGATGTATTGATATGCCCGGCAAAAAGGTACCAGTTTATATTATATATGGATTTGAGATTTGGATGAGCCGAATTAGCAAGCCGCTTGGCTATTTGATTTTCTTCTGGGTTGGAGAAGGCCTAGAGATGCGAGTTGTAGTTGTACTGATTGACCAGTACAAAGGAGGTGCTGGCCAAATTTTTTGAAAATTTCGAGTGTTAGAAAATTTTCAAGATTTTTGAAAATTTTCATTGATAAGAATTAATTAATATTTAATTGAAATTAATTAGTTTAATGAAACTGGAGTTAAGAAGTAAAAAAGTAGTTTTAATCCAGTTAATAGGATTTGTTTTCTACCTTAGCAATTTCGAGGACGAAATTATTTTAAGGGAGGAAGAATGTAACGAGCCGTATTTTCAGCGATATATAATTAATTTAATTTAATTAATTAAATAGTGATTTAGAGATTTATATGGTTGTTTAATTAAATAATATTGAATATTTAATTTATATAAATAATAGAATAATATATTTAATTTCGAAATAGTCAGAAATAGTGAATTGACGATATAATGTGAACTGGACAATTCAAAATATATATTTCAGTTTAAAATTTAAGTACGCTAACGTATATATTTAAATAACGACAGTTTGAACGTATAATTGTATTATAATTATAATCGAGCTCGAAATGGCGCGGCAGTTCGATATTTGGCGATTCGAACTTTAAACGAATATATAGAACCCGTTTTAAGCCTATTTTTGTGAAACGAGAAACGTGTAGAGCTGGTAATGTATATTTTTCTAACGGAAGAGGAAAATCAGGATTTCGTCGTGTAGATTTTGATTTATGTCGAAATCAAATTTTCAAATAGTCGCTATGGAATTCCTTTATATTTTATAACGATATATATAAAGGGAATTTCATTACAAATCGAATATCGATTTAATCCAGATTTGAAATATCGAGTTAGAAATTCATATAGGAATATTCCAGAACTGTATGATATTCTGTGTGAATATATAAGATAATATTTATTTTTAAATATTTAATTTAATTATTTTTAAATACATTTATATATTTAAATGGGTTATTTAGATCTTTAAAAATAGTCAGTTTTGCAAACGACCTCCGTTTTCGACGAAACTAATTTTTTTGGATCCGTAATATTAAATTATTGTTAGATTCCAAGTTTCGTGATTTTTGGAGTTAGTATGTGGTTGTACGGATTTTTAATGTGAAAAACAGTCAGTATTTTGACGGTTAAAAATACGCTGTGTGAGCAAACAGAGTTGGAATTCGACGAAATCAGTTTCGTTGGGTCCGTAATGTCGAATAGAAGGTATATGTCCATTTTCATGATTTTTGGGTATCATGTGTGATCGTAGGAATTTTTAAACAGTAATACAAGTAACGATTCATTAAAAATAAAAATGAATATAAAAATATTATTTCTACTCTACAAATACCCTCACTAACCTATCCTAATCCTAAACTTTTCTTTCTTCAGTCAAAAGGAAAAACCATCGCTGCTTTATTCTTAAAGAAAAATTTTGTGAGTCTTTAAAAAAATTGCAATAATTCAAACAAAAATCCTTAAATCCCAAAGTTTAGATATTGGAGTTCCTAAGGCCTACTACTTCCACCTCATACCTGCTTTATAACACTCGACGCTAGTGTTTGAGGAAGTCAAGGAATGGTTTATGCCTAGGATTGATTGATTCGAGTAGATTATGCATCAATTTGGATATATGATTGTATATATGGATTCCCAAGTCCAAATGGAGTGTGCGCGCAAGTTTTTGGGGTGTTCGATGAATTTTTGTGTCGCAAGTTTCATGGTGGACTAGAAATCGCACTTCCCCTTGTGTGTGCAAGCTATAAAATTTGGTGCAGGGATGATGAGCGTTGGATAAGAAGAAGTTTGATGGAGTTAGTTTGTGTTTTAGTGAAGAATGGAAGAGTGGTATTGGATGGAAAAAGGCCTGCGTTGGCCATGTTTTATGTTCGATGTTTACTGGAGGAATTATAGAATTGGGGAAGAAGAGAATGCAGGCCTTAGGGTTTGGTAGTGGGCTATGGGCCAAGTTTTGAGGGTGAGGTCCAACACTAGTTTTAATTTAAGTAATTAGTGTAAATAGTATATATGAACTTGTATAATTAATAACTTTATCATACGATACCGGTTTTCAGTGAAACAAGATCCGTTGGGATCATATGGACGGGAGCTGCATATTGGAATTGACTGGGAGTGAATTGGAGCTCGTGACAATTTACTACAAAATAAAACATCCGTCTAAATAGAAGATAGTAAATCGTTATTTAACGATAACTGTCCAATGTGAGTAAAACTCACCAACTCTATCAGTTCATATTTTTATAACGTATATTTAGAACTGATAAATGATGATTTATTGATGTGTATTGATTGTTTGGTTGAACTATTAAGTAATTGGTTGAAATTATAGATCTTGTTATATATATATATATATATTCTGTTTAGCAGAATATTTCATAGTGAAATGAAATTGATGTTAGTTGCATTGTTTAACTTATGTGGATGCAGGGAAATGGGTTGGAGGAATATAACTAGATTCCTCAATATTTATAATTCTGTTATTTTCATATATTGTGATATATGATGTGGTATATAATATGTTGTTGATTATGTGTGTTTGGATGATATTGATCATGGTTATTTGGTATTTTAAATACCTTAAGAAATACTGGAATGTAAAATGGGAAGTTTTAAAGTGTATATTGAAAAGAAAATATTTATAAAATCAAAGAATTTTATAAAAGGAAATATTTATTTGTTAAATAAATAGAATTGAAAAGGAAATATTTATTTGTAAACAAATAGAATATAAAAGGAAATACTTATTTGTTAAATAAATAGATTACGAAAGGAATATTTATTTGGGAAATAAATAGAATAAAATATCATAAAAGGAAATATTTATTTAGAAAATAAATAGATTATAAAAGGAATATTTATTTGAGAAATAAATAGAATAAGATAAAAGAAATATTTATTTGTTAAATAAATAGAAAGATAAAAGGAATATATTTTGGGAAAATAAATAGAAAGATAAAAGGAATATTTATTTAGAAAATAAATAAAATATCATAAAAGGAAATATTAAGAAAGTAAGTAGGATTACAAAAGGAATTAGAGTTATTCGAATAGAGTTAATCAAATGAGTTAATTGATTAGAGCTAATCAATTAGAGTTAGTTGATTAGAGTTAACTGATTAAAGTTAATTGATTAGAGTTAATTAAATAGAGTTAATCGAATTAGAGTTAATCGAATATTATTTATTCGAATAGAGTTAAAAGGAGTTATCGAATATTAGTTATTCGAATAGAGTTAAAAGGAGTTATCGAATATTAGTTATTCGAATAGAGTTAAAAGGAGTTATCGAATATTAGTTATTTGAATAGTGTTAAAAGGGGTTATCGAATATTAGTTATTCAAATAGAGTTAAAAGGAGATTAATCGAAAATAGAGTTATTCGAAAAGGATTTAATCAAATAGAGTTTATTCGAAAGGAGTAAATCGAAAATAGATTATTCGAAAGGAATTAATTGAATATAATTCATTCGAAAGAAGTTAATCAAATATAGTTTATTCGAATGGAGTTAATCGATTAGAGTTAATCGAAAGGAGTTATCGAATATAGTTTATTCCAAAGGAGTTATCGAATATAGTTTATTCGAAAGGAGTTATCGAATATAGTTTATTCAAAAGGAGTTATTGAATAGAGATTATTCGAAAGAGGGTTATACGTAGAAATTCGATTATATCGAATTTGAGAAAGTACTATTCACTTTCCGTTTTTAATCAAGATTTATTTATTTACAAATAAATTGTTGTTTGTTTATTTATCCAAAGTAATAAATAAAAGTTATATTTGGAAGTTAGATATTTCAGAAGTAGGGATTATAACGTCATAGTTATAATCGGTGTTTTCAATAAAGAAGTGGATTTGTAAATTGAATCCGAGAGTTACGTAAGGAAGTTTGTTAAAGATTTAAAAGGATAACTTTTTCTATTTCGAGGTTAGAAATGTTGTTCAGTTAAGATCTGAGAGGTAATTATACCCCAACTTGATTGACTCCATTTTTAACTAAGGAATGGTTAAGGTTCGAAGTGAATTTAGTTAATGAGTGTAATGTGTTGAGTTGGTATAGAGAAGTTTTATTTAAACATCTGTTTAAATCCAAATGAAGGAGCTTTGGAAATGTTTTCCAAAAAAGAATCATAAATGTTTTCCAATGAGTAGTAACGTAAATTTTCTAAATTTAGAAAATAAGAAATGTTGAATATACGGAAACAGGAAATGAAAAATGAATAAACTAAAGAGATAAATGTTCAATGATGATTGATCGATAAAATTCCATCTAGAAATAATATCGTTGTTTGCACACATGTTTTTCTTTGATAGTTAACTCGCCGACTATCGAAGTTTTTGACCATTTTTCCGTCGTCAATACGGAGAGACCGGAATCAGATTCATTATCTGAGAACCGCTCTGTATGGGCGTTAGCGTTGCGATCAAATATGATGAAGATAATTGAAGACGGAGTTATACAAGGGCTGTCCTGTTTGCAGAATAGTGCCTTTGGTTTGTCCAGTCCCAGGACGACCTGTATGGAAGAATGTCTGACAGGGTATATTTAATAGATCGTGTAAGTTGATCTCTTCAAACGTATATACGTTTGGTGGCGGAGAATTCGTTTCTCTTAGCTGTATACCCGTTATATTCTTGGGGAAATCAATTTGTGATTTGGCAGGTATGACGACGTGACATTCAAAGTGAATAATTGTGTGATTTGTCAGAGATAAACATGGCCTCTAGCCTCACAACCGAGAAATGACAAAAATCGGGAAGGCACCATGGCTATGTGGGTTGCTTCCATTAGGGTGTATTATCACCTATCTAGAGATATTCATTTCATTCTTTAATTTATTCGACGATGTCCCATTCGGGAAGCGGTTGTTGATCCCAACCGTTGGGGATATACATTCGATGCACTCAAGCGAAATGAGTTGTCGGTCAAGTGTGGCCGGGTTTCAAGATGTTCTTGTTCAACCCAGTGTATTCCTCTCTAGAGGTACAATATCGGAAGGTGGTTCCATATCTTGTCATAGTTGGAAATCCATTATTCAATAAATGCTCGTTGGTTTTGATTGTATACTATGTATGTAGAACGTGAGATGAATGCGTTTCTACTAGTTGGTTATTATATTGTGGTTGATAGACACTATTATAGTATCAAAAGAATTTTGATAAAAAGACTATTTTGGATTCTCATAAGGGAAAAACCCGTTCCGTTATACGGTGTGTTCTTATGAGATATCGTTTTATTGGTCAAACTGTTTTAAATTGTTTTACTCACACCAGTCCCATGACTGACCCAGAGTTTTTTTTTTTGTTTTCCCTAAACTCTTGGGTGCCCAATTTTTTACGGGCAGTCAAGTAGTCAGGATTTTACAGATATAATTGGAGAGCTTGGAGCAGGAGGCTTCAGGATTATATAGCTATTGTTTATTCCGCTGTGTCATAAGTGTTGTACTTTGATAATGTTACTGTATACATATACTGATTTTATTTCAAGGATACGTTATCTATTATATGTTGTTCATTCCGCTATGAGATTCGTGTTACTCTGATGTTGCATGTTCTTCTTTTCTTATAGTCTAAGTTTCTATCTTATCTATTCTCACCCTCTGTTTCTTTCTATTAGTTTTCTAGTTTCCAGTGCAATTGGGGTTGGACTTGTGTTATTTGGTCAGCTCAAATTGTACCGGAAGTTCGGGACACTACAAATATATAGGAAAAATTGGCACCATTATTCCAAAGTTTCACGCGTCTTCCCATATTACTCTAGAGTTTGTGCTATTTTTAGTTAATCCCAAGTACCGAGGGTCATATCCTATATTCGCCACGGAATTTCAGTGTGTTTATCATCATTTTTCTAGACTTGGTCCAATATGAATATATATTTATTTGATTCTATACTTCTTGTGATATTCACTGTAATTTATTATAAATACCACAAGGTAGACTGAATTCTAGTGCCTGCAGATCAGCCTCAACACAACTATAGTGGTTTGTTGATCAAGACCGGCCTCGACCCACATCTGTGGCCTGTTGATCTTGACCAGCGATGACACATTGTATAGTGGTCTTCTGATTTAAATAGAAAAACATTTTTCATGTATACAGTTATTTTTCAAGTGGACAGGTACAAAACTCAAGCATGCTCAATCGCACACAAAAACATTTCAAGTAGCTTCAAAGAATGCACAAGTTCAAATCTGAAGAATCAATGTGCAAGAAGCAACAACAAAGAGTCAGCATCAACATGTTGTATGCAAATACATATATATACACACACATGTATCTATATGTATACATGAAATGAACAACCAAGATACATGTATGTACATATGGAAGTACCAAATAGATCTGCCAAGAGACGAGGCTCATGGATGCAACAATATGTCAAATAACACAAGGTGGTATAGGTGGCGGATGAAAGAGAGTAGAATTCACAAATAACCTCAAATGGAAACATAGTGGCATGAATCAATGTGCACAAACATACTCATGTCAGTTCAGCAAAACAACAAAATGCATCTGATACAACACAAACTGGCTAAACTTCAAATGAAGCCACAAACACAAGCCAGAAGCAAGATCATGAAACCAGTGAAGCAATACAATGCATATATATACACATAAATATGTATAAATACAAGTATTTATATATAGCATTGGACATAATAGTGCATGCATAAGAAACAATTATGGCTGCAAGTACACAAAGAATTCAAGTGCAGCATGCATGCATGTGTTTGTATATACAAGACAGCATCCCTACATGGAAATAAAACCAAAACACATATGTGTGCAACATGAAATGCACCCATGCATGTTGAGCAAAGCCACATACATATATGCATTCATCAATAATGTATGGTGCAGCAGGTTACAAGTATAAAACTGGAATGCACTTAAAGGCTGTGAACAAGCTCGAGTTAACATACAAGTATAAAACTGGAATGCACTTAAAGGCTGTGAACAAGCTCGAGTTAACATGCATGATAAAGCACAAGGAAGCACAGTGGTATGCAACTAAAACACAAATGTCAACATAAGAAAAATGGTATAATTGTGGAAAATCACATTGCACAAATACACATGAACTAGTAAAGGTGAAGCAAGCACAAGAAAGCACATGCAAGAACAGGTAACAAATAAATGATCTAGTATAGTATCAGTTCTCATGCAATACAGAGTTAGAACAAGCAAAGAAATATAAACATGGCCAAGCAAGTACGCAACAAAGTGTGAAGACCAGTATAAGTGCCTGTGGCAAAACGGGCTATGCATCAGTTCAAAAGTGAAGCAGTACAAACTCAAGTTCAAATACAATGGCTCAGCAAATATGAAGCACGTGCAAGTGGTACACAAGCTCAAGTGGATTTGATCAAAACATGATCAAACCAATGCACACTAAGGTGAAAGATAATGTAACATGGCATACAAACATGGTAAGAGAGAACACATACCTATACACACACACACATGAAAGTCCTTATGCAAGCAACTTGTGCACACATTTGTGCAAGAGATTAACAAGGGGGTGAGGTTGAAATACTTGGCTATAGAAAATACATCAAGTAGTGGAACAACATGTGCACAAGTTCAAGACAAGGTACAAATACAAACATGTATACAACATCTTCAAATACACATGAATTAGGAGATGGCCATACATCAAAGACAAGGCAACACAAAGCTTATGGGTCACTGGCATCACACATCATATACAAGACAAAATAAATCGAGCTAGGCTCAACCATCACAGACAAGAGATGAAAAGTTCAAAAATAGCAAGTATGTAGGAAATTTGATTTCAAATTGCACGTAGCAGTAAAAGGAAAGTGTTTACAATCAGCATGAAAGTTTTTCTCTAGGAAATTCATGTGTTATAGTTGGAAAATCGAAAAGAGATTTCCAGAAATGATTTAAATATCAAATCTGGTAATATTTGGAAAGTTTTAAGTTTCTTCCAGAAAGCATCAAAATAATATTTCTTGAAATATCAATCGACATTTTTAGGCAAGAATTGCAATCAAGAATTTCCAGATTTACAATGCCAATTCAAAGCTGTGGGTTTCAACAAGCGATGTAATGACCCACATTGGCAGAGGTATTATAATTAATTAATTTAATTATATAAACAGTGATATAGTGAATTAAATGGTGGTTTAATTAAATAATGGCGAAAATTTAATTAAAATAATAAATTAAATAATATATATAATTCTGAAATAATCAGAATTGGCTGAAATGGCGATATGGTGTGAACTGGATCATCTGTGATATTTAATTTAGTTCAGAATTGAATTAGAATAACGAATATATTATTCGAACGACAGTTTGAACGTATAATTATATTATAATTAAAATCAAGCTTGAAATGGCGCTGCAGTTCGTAAATTGGCAATTCGAACTTCAATTGAATGTACAGGATTTGTTTTAAGCCGGATTTCTGTGAAACAAGAAATGTGTGGAGCTGGTGAAGTATATCTTTCTAGTGGAAGAAAAAATCGGGATTTCGTCGTATAGATTTTGATTCACGTCCAAATCAAATTTTAGAAAAGTCGCTCTGGAATTCCTTTATAATTTATAAAGGAATTATTTATATTTTAAAAAGGGATTTTAATATAAATCGAATATCGGGTTGACCCAGAAGTGAATATCGAGTTAGAAATTCATATAGGAATATTCTAGAGCTGTATGATATTCTACTGTGAATATATATACGATAATATTTATTTATAAATATTTAATTTAATTATTTTTAAATATATTTATATATTTAAAAGGGTTATTTAGAGCTTTAAAAATAGCCGGATTTACAAACGAAGACGGAATTCGACGAAACTAATTTTGTTGGATCCGCAATGTCAAATAGTTGTTAGATTTCCATTTTCGTGAATTTTAGAGTCACTGTGTGGTTGTACAGATTTTTAGAGTAAGAAACAGTAAGTATATCGACGGTTAAAAATACGCTGTACGAGCAAACGAAGTCAGAATTCGATGAAACCAGTTTCGTTGAGACCGTAATGTCGAACTCTAGCTACAAGTCCAGTTTGGTGATTTTTGAATATCGTGTGTGATCACATGAATTTTTAGAAAGCAATGATTGAATAAGAACAAATAAAATAAACAAATTTTCTAAATCTAGTGAACCATACAAGGCCACACCCCCATCTTTCTCAACCACGGAAAAATCCCGTTCACCTTATATATCAAAATTCTTGGCCGCCACCAGTTTTGCTAAAGCATTGAAAACATCCTCCTTAGAAAATCAAAAGAAAATATAACTAAAATCCTAAAACTCGTATATATATTATCCTCTTGATTTGTACTTCCATCCAGTGTCAGTTTTGTGGAGCTCGACTACCGTTTTGTCAAAGTCGCTTTGTACAGCGTGCGTCTTCAGGAAGTAGGGTTGGGAAAATGGGAATGGTGGTGCATCGATTTGGGTTTGTGATAGTATTTTGGGTTATGGCATGAGATTTATCACCGTTTGGCAACGATTGGAAGAGATCCATGATTCTTTTGTTCGGTGGTCACCCAGGACCGACGTGGTGAAGCAAGAACTGCAAATCATGGAGGGAGTTCGAACGGCACATAAAGGGTATGGTTCAACAGAGAATTGGAAGAGAAACAAAATGGTGATTTTTGCTTTGATTACTGTTGAAGAATGGGAGGAGGAATTGATGGAGTTCGATGTGGTTTGGCCAGGTTTATGGAGCTGGTATCGTTCGGGGAAGAAGGGATGTGCGGATCTGGGCTTGAGGGGTATTGGGCCGGCTAAATAAAAGGTTAAGGCCCGGTATATGAAAATCAATGTTTTTATTTAATTTTAATCATATATGCCGTATCTTGCCCGTACGAGGTCGGATTCGTGAATCGTAAGTTGTGTTAGGATCGTAGGAACAAGGGCAACACCATGGCACTGACTGGAAGTGGATTGGGGCTCGTATGAATTTATGGCAAAATAAACTGTTTGATTCAAATAAAACAACAGTTTATCGTTCTCTAACGATGAACTGCCAAATGTGAGTAAATCTCACTAACCCCGAATAGTTTATAATTTCATGTTGTATTTTTAGAATTGTTAGAAATTGTCTGATTGACTGTGTGTTGACTGTTTGATTGAACTGCTAGTCAGTTAGTTGAATTTCTATATTGATTCTGTTTAACAGAATATATCATATGGAACAGAAAGTGATGTTGATTTTATATTGTATAACATATGTGGATGCAGGGAGACAGGTTGGAGGAATCCAACTGGATTCCTCAACATTTATTTTACTGTGATTCATATATTGTAATATATGATGTGATATATAATCTGTTGTCGATTATATGTGTTTGAACGATATTGGTCATCGTGATTTGATGTGTTAAATACCATAACATACCGAAATGTTGATAAGGGAATATTTTCAAAGTGATATTTGAAAATAAATATTTATAAATGGAATATTTATAAATAAGAAATATTTATAAATTGGAATATTTATAAATAGGAGATATTTAGAAAAAGGGAAAAACCGTTATAAAAAGGAAACTGTTATAGGAAGGAAATCATTTTAAAGTGGAGAACCGTTACTAAAAGTAAATATTTATAAATGAATAAACGTTATCAAATAGGAGTTATTCGAATAGGAGAAGTCGATTAGAGTTAGAAATAATCGATTAAATAAATCGATTAGAGTTAGAGTTAACCAGTTAGAGTTAATCAGTTAGGGTTGACCAGTTAGAGTTAATCAGTTAGAGTTAACCAGTTAGAGTTTGAGTTAACCAATTAGAGTTATTCAAATGGAATTAATCGAGTAGAGTCATCAAATATAGTTTATTCGAGAGAAGAGTAGTCGAATATAGTTATTCGAGAGAAGAGTAATCAAATATAGTTTATTCGAGTAGAGTTATCGAATATTGTTCATTTGAGAAGAGTTATCAAATATTATTTATTCAAAAAGGAGTTATCGAATATTGGTTATTCGAAGTTAGTTAATCCAAAGGAGATATCGAATATAGTTTATTCGAAAGGAGTTATTCGAATATAGTTTATTCGAAAAGAGTTGATTGAAAAGAATTAATCGAAAAGGATTACTTGAGAAGAATTTATCAAATAAAGTTAATCAGTTAAAGTGAATGCAATATGGTAAATCGAATAGAGTAAATCGAATAGAGTAAATCAAATAGAGTTAATCAAATAGAGTAAATCAAAAAGGAGTTAATCGAATAGAGTTAATCGAATATAGTTATTTGAAAAAAAGGTTAAGTAAGGAAGTTAGTTAAAGAAATTTAAAGTGAACTTTGCCTATTTCAAGGTTAGAAATTTTGTTCAGTTAAGGTCTGAGAGGTAGTTCTACCCCAACTTGATTGGCTTCGTTTTTAACTAAGGAATGGTTAAAGTTCGGTAGTAAAGGATGGTTAAAAGAACTTAGTTAATAAGCGTAATGGTATGAGTTGGCATCGCGATGGTTTGTTTAAACATCTGTCTATGTCCAATGAAGGAGTTTTGGAAATGTTTTCCAAATAAGAACCAGAAATGTTTTCTGATATAGAAAACAAGAAATGGAAATGTTCTCCAAGGGGTAATAACATATATTTTCTAAATTTAGAAAATAAGAAATGTTGAATATAGGGAAACAAGAGATGAAAAATGAACTAAGGAGATAAATGTTAAATGATGTTTGATTGATATAATTTCCATTAGGAAATAATATCGTTGTTTGCACACATATTTTTCTTTGATAGTTAACTCACCGACTATTGAAGTTTTTGACCTTTTTAACGTTGTTAATATGGAGAGACCGGTTGGATTATTATCTAAAGAACCACTCTATATTGGCATAAGCGTTGCGAATCATATATGCCAAAGATAATTGAAAAAGGAGTAAAGTGCAAGGGCTATTGTATAAGTCTTAGATAACAGTGCCTAAGATGGATATACTGAATAGTACCTTCGGTTCATCTTGTTCCTGGATGACTTGTATGGATGAATGTCTGACAGAGTATTTCCAGAAAGGTCACGTACATTGATTTCTTCAACCGTACCAAGAGTGGAAGCGGAGAAGGAAACTTCTTTAGCTAACACGTAATGTACTGTTGTAGACGTCAATTAGTGATTTTCGATGGATCCGATAATGTTGCATTCAAAGTGAATCTGATGTGATGATGAAGCGTAACCTCAAGCCTCATCAACCGGTAAATGACAGAAATCGGGCAGGCAGCATGGCTAAGTCGGTCGCTCCGAAGTAGGGTGTATAATCACCTGATCTAGAGTTTCATTTACTTATAAAAATCTATTGTCGATACTGTCCCATTCGGGAAACAGTTGCTGATCCCCACCGTTGGTGTTATACATTTGATACACTCAAGAGAAATGAGTGGTCGGTTATGTGTGGTTGGGTTGCAAGATGTTCTTGTTGAACCCAGTGTATTCCTTTCTAGAAGTACACTAGCAAAAGGTGGTTCCATACCTTGTCATAGTTGGAAATCCATTACCCAATACGTGCTTGCGGTTTTGATTGTACACTATATATGTAGAACGTGAGATGAAAGCGTTATGCTAGATGATTATTATTACTGTGGTTGACAGACATTATTATAATATCAAAAGGTTTTTAATATAAAGATAATTTGGATTCTCATAAGGAAAAAACCCGTTCCGTTATACGGCTTGGTCTTATGAGATATCATTTACTTGTTCGAACTGTTTTAAACTGTTTTACTCATACCAGTCCCATGACTGACCCGGAGTTTACTTTCTTTTGTTTTCCCTAAACTCTTGGGTGCCCAATTTTGTACGGGCAGTCAAGTAGTCGGGATTTATAGATACTTGAAGAGCTGGAGCAGGAGGCTTCAGGATCATATAGCTATAGTTTATTTGTGCTGTGTTGTAAGTGTTGTACTTTGAAAATGATGCATATTCAAGTATAAAGTTATATTTCAAAGTTATGTTGTACATTGTATGTTATTCGTTTCGCTGTGAGATTCGTGTTACTCTGATGTTGTGTTGTTCTTCTTCTATTCTAAGTTTCTATCTTATCTTTCCTCACCCTCTATTTTCTTTCTATTAATTTCCTGATTTTCAGTTTAATTTGGGATTGGACTTGTGTTTTTGGTCAGCTCAAATTGGACTGGATTTTCGGGTCATTACAAGCAGAAAGCACAAAAACGTAAAGACCAAATCTATGGTTGAAATAAAAGAAATCAATCAGGGAATTACGGCAAGTCAAGGCGTGAAATCAAAGATAATCAAGTGTTTGAAACTTTCTTTAAACACCATTCATCATAGGAATTTTTTGCATCGAAAACGAAGCAATCAAATTCGAGTATAAGAGAAATTAAAATCAGAATTACTCACGAGTGTTTTCAATTAGTAGCAAGCCCAAATCATTCAATAAGGAGAATCAAACAATCAGAGCATCAAAGAACAAATACCGAAGCAATTGACATCGGGATTAAGGAAAAACAAATAACCCCAATTCGGTCACTATAAAATTAAGGAAGCCGATAAACTTCTCATGTGATAAAGCAAAGGGGATTGGCCTTGTTTTTATTTGACTTACATTTTGAAAGGGGGTTTTTTGTTTTATAATTTAAGTTGTTTCAACTTTGTATTCGGTTTATAGTTTTCTAGTTCATCTCCAAACTAGGGGTTCTAGCTATATGGTTTATAGTTAGGGAAAATATGATCTCAGGGTTCGAGATCAGTACAGGGTTTTGAGTGTAGGATTAGAACAGTTGGGAATAGCTATCGCGAGTTTACAGGGGATTGTAAGCGTAGATATTGTTTTAATACCTAATAGAAACCTTGGGGAATGCAGTAGTAGGTAGGGGTTTGCCAAAGCTGGGTAAATTCTATGTTGTTTATTTTTTGCATTTATTTATTCTATTGTGATATGTGTTGTGATAATTTTATATTCCTCAAAACTGCAATAAACCCTATTCACTCCCTCCTCTAGGGTTAATTTAGATCCTACAACTTCTTGCTTGAAATCTTAACTTTGTTATACCGAATTCGTAGAAATAATCTCTTTGGTTGTTTCAAATTTTATTATGCTTCTCTTCCACTTTGATTTGGCAATGAAGTTCTTATTAAGGGATATGGTGTAAAGTATAAATTACCACACAGTTCATAACTTTTATTCTGCTTAATATATATATATATATATAATTATACATATGTATATATATAGTATTCTACTAAATTAAGAAGGTGTTGAAAAGATTATGAAACGATGATTGTGATTTCTAGGGCTTCATATTATTTCCAACAATATAATGCAATGTGCTAAGTTGAATTATTATATGCAAGCTTATTATTGAATCTTTATTTAAATATTGATTCTCTTATTGGTAACATTGAAACCCTTATCT
This sequence comes from Allium sativum, assembly GCA_030737875.1. Taxonomy (NCBI): domain Eukaryota; kingdom Viridiplantae; phylum Streptophyta; class Magnoliopsida; order Asparagales; family Amaryllidaceae; genus Allium; species Allium sativum. Next base: position 19,643 of record JASFAX010002924.1, on the reverse strand, counting down.
TTGAATATTAAGAAAATTGATATTATTTATTGTATAGAGAAAAAGGAAAAACTTATATTATAATTATAATGATTGAAGAAATTGATATTTGAAATTAATAAGAGTACATAAACGTGAATAACATGGAATATAACATAACAAGAGTATAATAGAAACATGCGTCACTGCCCTACGACTCCTGCCTGCTCGACCACCTTGATGGCTTCCATGACTCCTTTGATCCTTTTCGAACACCTGCACTCTCCTAGTTAGTCTCTTGAACAAAAGCAGCTTCAAATATCCCTTATATATCCTCTAATCATATCTGAATAGAACATTCACATTCTTCATGTCCCATCGTCATTGCCTCTTCTACTTTCCTACACATGAATTTTTTTGCTTATTTTTTAAATAATATAGATATTTTAAGACACTTATATCACAAATACATCAAATTTGTACGATTTATATAAGGGTATGAGGTAAAAATATTATTGAAAATAGAGGGATTTGGGTTCTTTATGGGTTGGAAAAGGCGAGAATGTGGGATGAAACAAAGTAAAAGCAACCTTCTTGGCATATTAAATTAATACAGCGAATACTTTGAAACTTCAACTTTAAAATGCGAAATCTTGGCCACTTCAAATGTGTGAAGTTTTTTCCATTTTAATTAAAACATTAAAGAAATTCGCTCAAATTTGTTGAGAAATTTGAAATTTGATATGTTGATTTTTAGAAAATTTTGATGAATGAAGTCACTGAATTTATATTATTAGAAACTGATACTTATACATGCTTTACATACGTATTTATATTTGTTTATATGGGCTAAATAACTGCATATCCTAACACAATAGTTACAACCCGTATAATATATACAAACGTGTAAGAAAACATAATATCTTTAACATCCTCCCTGAAACCTAGCTTCCAAGGTTAGGGTTTGCTAATCATGGATTTCGCCCGCTTGATTAAAAAATGCCTTCCGGATTATGTCTTTCCTCTGATAAACTTCTTCTAATTAGCTTCTATTTGAGTGGATTTTCTTCTAATTTCATCTTTATCTTTTAATTAAGAAGCAAAGGATCTTCTATGGTAGATCCATTGCAATTATGTTGCTCTTGAGTATTTTTCGTCTTCAACGGTGTCAAAGTGGCTTTCACTGCTTGATTCAACTTCTCTAAGGTTCGATCTTTTCTGACATCACCAACTCATAACTCGTCTCTGAATTTATCAAAAATTTGGTTTGATATATAATGGCATTGTAAGAATATCAGTTATTTGGTAAGTTGAAGGTATGTGACTTACATGAAATTTTTCTTTCACTACTAGCTCTCTAACAAAGTGTCAAGTTCCATGTGCTTTGTTCTAGAGTGTAGTATCATGTTAGCAGTTAAGGCAATGGCACATAGGTTATAGCACCATATCATTGCTTTATTAGACTCTCAGTTCACTTAGCAGTGATTGAATCCACATTATTTCTCGACCTCTGTACTTAACCTTGACACTGCGTTTTGTTTCTTTGCACACTAAGAAATTGGGTTGTTTCTTAGGAATATGCAATATCTAGTAGCTGAATTTTTATCATCATGGTCGTTTGTGCAGTATGCGTCTGAGTAGTTAGCGATGTTGAGGTTGTTGCATGATTTCATAATTAATCCTTGGTTGATGATTATGCCTTTTAGATATCTAAGGATTCATTTAATTGTTTTCAAATGTTCACTTAAGGGTTTTTTCACAAAAACTGACTCACTTTGTACACACTGTATATGATGTCAGATAAGGTGCTAGTTTCATATTGTAGAGCTCCCACAATACTCTGAATTGCATTTCAATCTCAATTGGCTCCCCTCTTTCTTGATTGAGATGTATTTCTTTCCATTAGTGTTGGAATAGGGTTATCTTGATCCATTTTTGATCTGACTAGAATTTCATAAATGTACTTTTTTTGGCTTAAATATAGTTCATTGCATGATGTCCTTGTTACTTCAATTTCATGAAAATATGCTAAGTCTCCCAAATCTTTGATAAAGAATTCATTGTTTAAATGCTTAGTTATGCTCCCTATATCTCTCTTACTGTTACTTGTAATTATAAAGTCATCGAAACAAATTATTACAAACGTAATCGCATTAGTAGTAAATTTAACAAATAGTGAGTTGTCTGATTTGGTGGAACTATAGCCAAGGCTTGAAACTGTTGACATGAGTTTGTCAAAACGGACTCGAGGAGCCTTTCGAGTCCATAGATAATCATGTTTAATTAGTTTGCAGAAAAACTCATCTTTTTTCTTGAACCCCTCAGGCTGCTCAATAAAAAAATTTCCGACAACATACCATTCAAAAAAGCATTATTTACATCTAATTGTTTAATGGTCCAATTCTTGCGCAAGGCAATTGTTAGTATGATTCTGATGGGTGATGATTTCACAACAGGTAAGAATGTCTTTTTAAATTAAATTTCATATAGTTTTAAATATCCCTTTGCCATCAACCTTGCCTTGTACGTAGGAATTGTACCATTTGCATTTCTCTTAATTCTATAAGTCCACTTGTAACCTATAATGTTTTTGTCCATTGGCAGTGGCACCAAGCTTTGTTTTGGTGAGAGCATCATTTTTTCTATCATAGCTGTTCTCCGCTTATTATTAAGAACTACTTGAAAATAAGTGGATGGATCATTAGTATTTGACTCAATGTAGTAAATTTTTGGTTTGAGTATACCACTTTTTGCTCCTATAACCATTTGATGCTTGTTTTGAGCCAGCGTGTTGCAGTTATGGTTGTCCCGCTCTTCTTGTGTATCAAGTTTAGTAATATCATACATGTCATTGCTAATTTGTTGTTGTGAGCATGTATCAGCATTATCAAATGACTTATGTCTTGCATGACCTGGTTCATTGCTGGATATGGTGTGTTGAGAGGTGGAGTCACGATTGGGTGCTTGATGATGTGTTTTAATATCACATAAATGGCATCATCATTTCCTCAGATATGGGTAAAAAAGAGTACCTTAGATTATATATTTTTCTAGTAGTTTTGTACTCTGAATTATTAAAGAGAAATATCCTTTCATTAAATATTACATGTCTTGATATGTTAATTCTCACATTACTATTAAGACATTTGTCCCTCATGTGATTGACTGCATATCCTAGAAATGTACAAGGTTGATATCAATAATCAAGTTTATGCTTATTGTAAGGTCTTAAGGAGGGAAAGCAAAAATAAACAAATATTTTTAGGTTATTGTATTTGGGTTTAGTTTTAGTTAGCACTTCTACGGGACATTTAAAATTAAGTATCTTTGTGGGTAGTTTGTTTATAAAGTGTACTGCTATGCCAAATGCTTCCGACCAAAATTTCAATGGCAATGATGCTTGTGCAAGCAGTGTTAGACCATTTTTAGCATTGTGTCTATGATTTCTCTTTATAAGTCCATTTTTCTTCAAAGTGTGTGGACAAGTTAACTATATGCAATTCCCTTTTTGTTGAAATGTTTTTTAAAGGTAAAAATTATTTACCCCCATGAGTTTGCATTGGCTTTACCTGATAGTTCAACTGTTTTCTATGCTAGTTATGAACTTCATCATCGCATTATTAGTTTCAGATCTTGAAATTTAGAAATATATCCATACATATCTTGAAGGGCTTTAATAAATGAAATGTAGCATTTATATTCATATTCAGTGTCAATAGGGGTTTTCCCCATAAATCAAAAATAACCAATTCTAGTGGTCTTGAATAATCTATTTCAGAATTTGAAAAGTAAGCTTGCTACTTTTTCCCATTTGTCAATGTAAACATACTATTTTTCAAGAAAATTTGTAGAAATATTATTATCATCTAAAATCTGTTTTACAATTTTTTTTATTTAGATGACCAAGATTACAATTCCATAAGTCAAATGTCATGCAGCCTTTATTTAGTTCAGTCAAATTGCAGCAAGATACTTTATAGTTTGAATTTCTTGAGTTACCAACATCAAATTTGTATAATCCCTTAAATTCTCTACCCTGCAAGAGAGTTTCTCTGGTTAGAATATCTTTAACAAGACAATATTTTGGGTAACTGTAACACCCTGAATTTTCTGTGATTATTAAAAGAACGAATTTAAGAATACTTAATTGTTAAAGTGAGAATTAAGGGAAACGGGTTATGCCATTGCGTTCATCTCGAAATTCTGCTGGGAATAGAGTCCAAGTTTTCGTAAATCGGACTTCGTATGAGGAAGTTATGCCCTTAGAAGTTTCAGTAATTTAATTAAATTAAAAACAGTTCAAATTAAAATTCAAAATTCAAACGAGGAAGAAGGCTGGGCAGGATTTCTCCCGCCCCAGGCCAGGTCAACCAGGGGGTCGACCTCCCCTATACAGGTCGACCTAGGGGTCGACCTACCCCCCGGGGCAGATCTAAACTGTGACGATCCTGACTTGTTGCTGAGTCTTTTCTGACCTGTTGCTGAGTCACTAGGGCATAGATGGAAATTCTGGATAACTCTATCTAGTCTGGATGGTTGTGATTGATCCTATGATAATCTAACGGCTTATATTGATTTAAACTTCTATATAAGCATGCATAGACTCAAGCTCTAAACCTAAACTAAATTAGTCTCTTGGCCTCCATGCTGCAGCTAGAATAGTTCTTCTTCTTAAAGCTTAGGAATTGCAAGTCAGAATTCTAATACAAACGACAAACGAATTATTCCCTTCTCTAATCCGTCTTTGTGAGTATAATTTCTTTCAAAAAATAATTAATAAATTAATCATGATGAGTTATAATTTGGATTATGAGAACATGTCTGTTGAATCATGTGATGTTACTTAACTTTGTTATCGTCTATTGGTGAACATATGACAGTTTTGTTAACTTATGTTGGTAGATCTCTTTCATATGTCCAATCACATATATTTAACTTGATTCATTTTGTGACATCAGTTTATATGCAAGTTTGGGATGTAAAACATACGCTAGTTTGTATGTGAATCGTATGCAAATCTGTCTTTACATATGCTAGTTTGTATGTGAATCTCATGCAAGTCCTTATGCGAATTATACACAAGTTTATATGTGAATCAGTTATATACATATTCTAGTTTATATGTAAAACATGTGATATTAGTTTAAACATTTAAATTCATATGCAAGTTTGTAGGAATCCATATGCAAGTTTAGGTGAAAGCTATATTCACATTTTTAGGTGAAAACTATATTCACATATGCAAGTTTAGGTGAAAACCATATTCCATATGTGCAAGTTTACGTGAAATCCATATTCATATACGTAAGTTTAAAATTTCATGTTTAGATCTATATTTAGATCCATGGTAGTTAATGCAAATTTTATGTTTTATATGTCCATTGCCCATGCAAGTTATTGGCTATGAACACTTATGTTATAATTCTTATTTGCAAGTTAAATCTATTTTACGTGTTATGCAAGTTATGATGTTTCTTTTCTTTTTATGAGTTAGACTATTTGAGAGTCTAACATATTTCGTATTAAAACGTACGTATATCATGGGAACAATGGGAAAATATCAATTATGCAAATTGTGAATTGGCATAAAATGGCTTTAAAGGCATATAATTAATTTGAGACACTAATTGGTATAATTTATATACCTGAAAAGTATGGACATAATTTAGGTGACAATTATGGACATAGATTAATTTAGAAATTATTGACAATTTAAATAGGGGTAATTAATTCATATTGGGGTGAAATAATTATGTGTAACAATAAATGCCTAAAACACGAGGTTAGACTCGTTTGTAGTATAAGACTGCCTGGACCCGCCAGGAAAATCTAGCAACCACAAATGGTAATCTAATGTGAGAGATCGAAGGCATAAATTAAATGCGTAACAATTGTAAAGACACGAGGTTAGACTTGTTTGCAGTATAAGACTGCCCGGACCCGCCCGACAAATCCTGCAACCGCAAACGGTAGTCTAATGTGGGAGGTCTTACAAGGTTACGGTTATAATGAATTAAATAACCCTTAACCAAGATAAACATGTGGTGGGACATAGGGGTTAAACGGGTGACATGGATGACATGTGAAATACGATTAGAAACATTTAACCAAATTGAAACATGTAAGAAGACATGAATAAGAAGGGGTTAAGTGGGAAATCTTAGTGGGGACCAAGCATAGATGGAAAGCTTGTGTCAATCATGGGGACCCTTTTCAAGCCAGTAACCCATTAAGTATCTTTGGGAGCTCGAGTTAGATCGAGAACGGGACACGCTTACTGGGTTTGATTGGAAGAGGTCAAAACAGGTTAATGGTGGCAACGCAAGTCCAACGGGGTCATGTGCGTGCGTGGGCCCGGGATGGTAGGTCAGAAGTTGTTGCATCGTGTGGATATAAGCCGTGCATCTTTAGTGGTATCGGCTTGCCACTTTGGGGAGTGATACACCCCATTGTGGGACCAGCACGGGTATTTACGAGTTAGGGAGCCGATCGCATGGGGGTAGTGCGCACAACTAATGGAGATAGGGGCAGGCGGCACCTATGAAGACAACTAGGGGTACACGAAACTACCATTATGATTATTATGTTCAGTAGACGGGATCAACTTTTAGGGTAACTAGTAATGGTGCAGTATAATAATTATCCTATAGTGTTGGAGGCGCAATTAGCGTTATCTTATTCCTCTTGTTTGCTTTGTCATGCCCATTTGTTTCATAATCATTCCTTGTTTTACCAGTTTATCCTTATCCAAATTACTTTAATAATTATATTGTTAAAGTTATTGGACTCGCCATACTTTATGTCTGACCCCCTTTGTTTTCGCCTCTTTTCTTCCCCCCCCCCCCCCCCAGGTTCTCAGGGTGGGACTAGTGGTAGTGGAGCTTGATTTGGATCTTTCTCTCTCTTTTGGAAGTGCTTGGATTGCTGAAAGTAATGTCAGCTTATCTCTTTTATGGCTACTTATGTTGGGATTATGTTTTTTTACTTTATGTACTTAGAAAATAATTTGTCAAGATGGATATTAAGTATACTTGGTTTTATTGTTGGTTTTTAATGTTGTTATAACCAAACTATTTCTCCGCTACAATAAAAGTTATTTTAATTTTTCAAGTACCAATATATGTATCTGTCTTTTTATATTCTGTTCTATACACAATTAATACTCCGTGAAAGTCAATGCATTCCCTTTAAGAGTGACATTAATGGACGTGAGGTGTTACACGTAGTATCAGAGCCCAGGTTAACAGAATAGATAAGAGATTTTGAAAAACTATTTTTTTTCAAAAGCAGTTTATAAAGAAATACTTTTAAAAATAGGTTTCAAGGAGAGTATTTTCAAGAGAAAAGTTTGTTTTAAAAACATAACCCCTAAGAGCCATATGTCTTGCCTTCGATTCTCCGTTTCGAATCTCTTCCTTTTTCTTTACAGCATGTCTGGGTTACCCGAGATACCGGAGGACATACTGATACCAATCCGGTTCAGAAGATAACTGGAGGCTAGGGCCACCGCAACAGGCCCAGTGGACATTCCTCCTCCCGTAGCTGCAGCCGCTGTTCCTCCTCCCCTTCCCCGCGTTGATACTTTTTCGAAGATATGCAAATACTTTTGGGCAATGGGCGGGAAACCTTTTCAAGGATCAAAGATGTTTGTTGAAGCTCGAAATTGGCTTAAGGAGGTGGAAGATTTGTTTGGTATCTTTGAGATAGAAGATGGAAGGAAGGTCCAATTAGCTGCTTGGTTAATGAAGGACGAAGCCTCGTTTTGGTGGGAGGTCACGAATGGAGAGCGTCCAGTGGAGACATGAATGGATTTCATGCATAGGTTCGAGACAAAATTTCTCTCACGAGCAGAAGAGAATTTATACATGGAGAGGTTCTTGGCATTGAAGAAGGGGAATTTATCAGTAAAGGAGTACGTCAACATGTTCAATTAGTTGGCGAGATTTGACTTAGACTTGGTGAACACACCTGAAAAGAAGGCCTTGAGTTTTGTTAAAGGTTTAAATGAGATGCTACATGGGTTGGCCATGACCCACATTCCTATGGGAGCTACCTTTGAGAAATGGTTGACATGGCGCTTATTCATGAAGAGGAGAAAGGCGCTAATGCTAATAAGGCACCGGAAAAGAAAGGGGATCATAAGAAGTCACAGTAGCAACCTAAGAAATGTGGTAAGGATAACAATAGCAAATGAAAGAAAAGGTGCTTTAATTGTGGAACACCAGGCCATCTGAGCAAGGACTGTATGAAGAAGAAGAAGAAGACTGGCTGCTTCAACTGTGGTGAGGCAGGACATCTGATTAAATACTGCCCGAGAAGACAAGGGCAAGGGCAGAGGACAGGGTCTACTTCTGGAGGGCAGGTTCAGGCTCTCATGGCACCAGGGCAGGCAAGAGGGCAGGTTCATGCTCTCATGGCACCAGGACAGGAGAGAGGTTGAAACATTTCTGTTGAAAATTTGGTTTATCTGTTTGATCATCCTATTCGTACTATTTTGATTCTGGCGCTTCACACTCGTTTGTATCTGCTTCGTTAGTTGAAACACTACCCCTAAATACTAGTCTGGTTACGGATCCCATAGTAGTCTCAAATCCTATTGGTTGTTCGGCTCATCTTTCAATGATTTGTCGGGATTTGAGAGTGTCTATCTCGAGCGTTGAATTTGAATGCAATGCCTTCGTTCTTGGCTTCATGGGCTATGGGTTGATTCTAGGCATGGATTGGTTATCCAGTAATGGAGCCATCCTCGATTGTGAAAAGAGAGTGGTTAGACTTATGACTCGCCTCGGCAACACTCTTGAAATCTCTTGTAATTCCATACATTCTGTTATGCTTAGCTAACTAGAATCTCTTGATGCATCTATTGAAAACTTGCAGTCAGTTAGAGTAGTCCGTGAATACTCAGATGTATTTGAAGAGGTGAAGGGCTAACCTCCGAAGTGGGAGATAGACTTCCGCATATACCTTGTTGATAATGCAAAACCCGTAGCTCTACCCGTTAGACACATGGCTCCAAGGGAGAGAAAAGAGCTCAGTAAGCAAGTCAAAGAGTTGCACGAAGAAGGTTTTATAAGGCTGAGTATTTCTGAATGGGGTGCTCCAGTAGCATTCGCAACCAAAGCGGATGGTTCACTTCTCTTATGCATTGATTATAGGGAGCTAAACAAGCTGACCAAGAAAAATAGGCACCCACTTCCAAGAATAAACGACCTATTTGATCAGCTTGTAGGTGCGTCGGTTTTCTCCCAACTAGATCTGGCTACCGGGTCTCATTAGCTAAGAGTGGCTGAAGACAACATTGATAAGACCACGTTCAGAACACCGGATGGTTTCTTCAAATGGCTTGTCATGCCTTTTGGCTTGACAAACGCATCCGCTTACTTCGTTGACTTGATGAGCAGGGTGTTCAAAGAGTTCCTTAATAAGTTTGTGGTGGTTTCGTAGATGACATTTTGATTTTCTCGAAGAATGAAGAAGAGCATGCTTTGCATTTAAGGGAATTCACGGATACTATTCGTGCACATCAGCTGAAAGCCAAATTCTCCAAATGCCATTTCAGGAGAGAAGAAGTGAGGTTTCTTGGATATGTGGTGTCCAAAGAGGGGATAGCTGTGGACCCCACAAAAGTAGTTGCAGTGCAAGACTGGAAGGTTCCACGGAATGCAACCAAAGTCCAAAGCTTTCTCGGGCTAGCGGGCTTTTACCGAAAGTTCATTAAAGACTTTGCAAAACTCACAGCCCCACTCATAAGATTGACAAAGAAGAACCTAACTTTCGCTTGGGATTTGGATTGCAATATTGCTTTCCAACGTTTAAAAAGGGCTCTAACAACAGTCCCAGTTCTGACATTGCCTGATGAGAGAAAAATGTTAACCGTTTACACAGATGCATGCGGTACAGGGTTAGGTGTTGTTTTGGTGCAAGAAGGCAAGGTAGTTTGTTATGGGGGAAGGCAATTGAAGGTACATGAGAAGAACTGCCCATCTCATGATTTGGAGCTAGCTGCCATTGTTTTCGCTCTAAAGTCATGGCGTCATTACCTACTAGGAGAAAGTTTGAATTGTTTACTTACCATAAATCATTAAAGTAACTTTTCTCATAGAAAGATCTTAACTTAAGACAACAAAGGTGGATGGAATTTCTGGCCTCATATGATTTTGAGATTTCCTATACCCCTGGCAAGGGCAATGTGGTAGCAGACGCCTTAAGTAGAAAGAAGCTGACCTTGAGTCCTCTCTTTGTAGAAAGTCAAAGCATGGAGTACATAGCAAACTTTAACTTTAGACCCTCCTCTGAAATTGTACCTGGTCTGTTAGCATCGCTAGAGGTGTGGCCTACTCTTTTGGACTCAATAGGAACCGCGCAACGAGAAGACCCTCAGCTAGTTGATGTGATGAATAAGCTAGTTAGGGGTGAGACTTCAAGTCACCTCAATAGACACTGCATCAATGATAAGGGTTGGTTGAGACGGGATGGAAGGCTATGCATCCCACAAGCAAGGGATTTAGTGAAGACGGTTCTCGAAGAAGCACACCATTCTAAGCTGACCATACACCCAGGCGGAGACAAGACGTATAAAGATATAAAAAGGGTTTTCTTTCGGAATGGCATGAAGAGGGATGTAACTGAGTTCGTCGCTAAGTGCTTGATATGTCAGCAAGTCAAAACAGAGCAGAAGAAGCCTGGTGGTCTGGTTCATCCTCTAGAGGTCCCAAAGTGGAAGTGGGATAGCATTTTGATGGACTTTGTTAATGGGTTGCCTAGGTCAAGAAGGGGCAATACCAGTATTTGGGTAATAGTGGACAGGCTCACTAAAAGCGCTCACTTTATACCTGTTAAGAGTAGAAGGACTGCCTCGTCCCTAGCATTCATTTACCTTAAAGAGATAGTTCGACTCTATGGGACACCCTCCAGCATAATGAGTGATCGAGATCCTATCTTTACGAGCGAGTTTTGGAAGAGTTTGCAAGAGGCTGTAGGCACACAATTATGCTTAAGCACAGCCTATCACCCCCAAACCGATGGTCAGATGGAAAGGGTGAACAGAGTGCTGGAAGACCTCTTGAGATTGTGCATTCTTTATTTTGGAGGGACATGGCAGGATCATCTTCCTTTGGTGGAATTCACTTACAACAATAGCTACCAAGCCACCATAGGCATGGCGCCCTTCGAAGCTTTATATGGAAGACCATGTCGATCACCAACTTGTTGGTGGGAGTCTACAGAAAAGCTCGTACTTAGGCCAGACATGATTAGAGAAACCTCAAAAAAGGTGGACTTGATAAGAAGACGGATGAAGGCTGCACAAGATAGATAGAAGTCCTACGCAAACAAAAGAAGGACCGACCTTGAGTTTGAGGTTGGAGATAGGGTGTTCCCTAAAGTATCTCCTTAGAGGAATGTCATTCGCTTTGGGTCCATAAGGAAGCAAGAACCAAGATTTGTAGGACCATTTCCTATCATTGAAAGGATTGGGATGATGGCTTACAGAGTAGAGCTACCCGAAAGACTGGCTGGACTTCATAATGTTTTTCATGTTTCTCAACTACAAAATCGCTTACATGAGTCTGCGGAAGTGGTGGATCCAAGTATACTAGAGGAAGTAGAAGTGGAACGAGAAGCGACTGTGAGAAGAGTTCCAACTCGTATCTTGGGTATGGAAGTCAAAAAGCTACGCAACCGTGAAGTCAAGCTTGTTAAAGTTCAATGGAGTGACGCTGAGGAAGAAGCGACTTCGGAAACTGAGAGGAAAATACGCGCAGCTTACCCTATTTTTAGGGTACCTCCTTGATTTCTTTTTCCATAAGTTTATTCATGCTTATATCTATCTTTTAAGTATATCTCCTCGGTCCTACTCTTTATCCTTAGGTAGAAACCAATGGATGTAAACATGTATTTGAAACATGTTATGATTGATGATTGCGAGTGGTTGCAAGTGGTTGCTCGTGGATGCATGTACATACACATTTTGCACTAGATCGGCTCAATCACTTTCATATTGCGTATAAATATGTGTGCATATATAAATTAATGGATGTATAATGGTTGTGTTATCATATGGATGCTGCATTTTGACGAATGGTTGTGCACACATGAAGAAGTAATATGTATCGTTAGGATTCTTTCGCATACATAATGGACGCATGGCACTATCATGATTTTCATTAAGGAGGTCAACTGAATCAGTGGACCGCCTGATTTTGCATTGGATAAGGAATATATACACACACTTTTTGCATATGTTCATATGGCATTAGAAATCTTGTAAGGACAATGGATGCCTGTGTTTGATGGTTGAGTGGATGGATGATTGGATGTTAGGATATACATTCTCATTAACTTTGAGATTTCGGGAAGGGAGAATGTAACACCCTGAATTTTCTATGACTATTAAAAGAACGAATTTAAGAATATTGTTAAATTGAGAATTAAGGGAAAAGGGTTATGCCATTGCGTTCGTCTCGAAATTCTGCTTGGAATAGAGTCCAATTTTTCATAAATCGGACTTCGTATGAGGAAGTTATGGCCCTTAGTAGTTTCAGTAATTTAAATAAATTAAAAACAGTTCAGATTAAAATTCAAACGAGGAAAAGGGCTATGCGGTATTTCTCCCGCCCCAGGCCAGGTCGACCAGGGGGTCGACCTCCCCTATACAGATCGACCTGGGGGTCGACCTACCCCCCGGGGTAGATCTGAACTATGACGATCCTGACTTGTTGCTGAGTCTTTTCTGACCTGTTGCTGAGTCACTTGGGCATAGGTGGCAATTCTGGATAACTCTATCTAGTCTGGATGATTGTGATTGCTCCTATGATAATCTAACGACTTATATTGATTTAAACTTCTATATAAGCATGCATAGACTCAAGCTCTAAACCTAAACTAAATTAGTCTCTTGGCCTCCATGTTGCTACTAGAATAGTTCTTAAAGCTTAGGAATTGCAAGTTAGAATTCTAACACAAATGACGAACGAATTAATCTCTTCTCTAATCCGTCTTTGTGAGTACAATTTCTTTCACAAAATAATTAATAAATTAATTATGAGGAGTTATAATTTGGATTATGAGAACATGTTTGTTGAATCATGTGATGTTACTTAACTTTGTTTTCGTCTGTTAGTGAATGTATGACAGTTTTGTTAACTTATGTTGGTAGACCTATTTCATATGTCCAATCACATATGTTTAACTTGATTCACTTTATGACATCAGTTTATATGCAAGTTTGGGACGTAAATCATATGCTAGTTTGTATGTGAATCTTATGCAAGTCTGTTTTTACATATGCTAGTTTGTATGTGAAACTCATGCAAGTCTATATGTGAATTATACACAAGTTTATATGTGAATCAGGTATATACATATGCTAGTTTATATGTAAAACATGTGGTATTAGTTTACATGTTTAAATTCATATGCAAGTTTGTAGGAATCCATATGCAAGTTTAGGTGAAAACTATATTCACATTTTTTAGTGAAAACTATATTCACATATGCAAGTTTAGGTGAAAACCATATTCCATATATGCAAGTTTAGGTAAAACCCATATTCATATATGCAAGTTCACAATTTCATGTTTAGATCTATATTTAGATCCATGGTAGTTTATGCAAACTTATGTTTTATATGTCCGTTGCCTATGCAAGTTATTGGCTATGCAAACTTATATTATAATTCTTATTTGCAAGTTAGATCTATTTTAAGTGTTATGCAAGTTGTTGTGTTTCTTTTCTTTTTATGAGTTAGACTATTTGCGAGTCTAACATATTTTATATTAAAACGTACGAATAGCGTAAGGACAATGGGAAAATATTAGTTATGCAAATTGTGAATTGGCATGAAATGGCTTTAAAGGCGTATAATTAATATGAGACACTAATTGGTATAATTTATATACCTATAAAGTATGGACATAATTTAGGTAACAATTATGGACATAGATTAATTTGGAAATTATTGACAATTTGAATAGGGATAATTAATTCATATTGGGGTGAAATAATTATGTGTAATAATAAACGCCTAAGACACGAGGTTAGACTCGTTTGTGATATAAGACTGGCCAGACCCACCCGGCAAATCTAACAACCACAAATGGTAGTCTAATGTGAGAGGTCGAAGGCATAAATTAAATGCGTAACAATTGTAAAGACACGAGGTTAGATTTTTTGCGGTATAAGACTGCACGGACCCGCCCGGCAAATCCAGCAACCGCAAACAGTAGTCTAATGTGGGAGGTCTTACAAGGTTATGGTTATAATGAATTAAGTAACACTTAACCAAGATAAACATGTGGTGGGACATGGGGGTTAAATGGGTGACATGGATGACATGTGAAATACTATTAGAAACACTTAACCAATTGAAACATGTAAGAAGACATGAATAAGAAGGGGTTAAGTGGGAAATCTTAGTGGGGACCAAGCATAGATGGAAAGCTCGTGTCAAGGGGGACCCTTTTCAAACCAGTAACCCATTAAGTATCTTTGTGAGCTCGATTTAGATCGAGGACAGGACACGCTTACTGGGTTTGATTGTAAGAGGTCAAAACAGGTTAACGGTGGAAACGCAAGTCCAATGGGGTCATGTGCGTGCGTGGGCCCCGGTTGGTAGGTAAGACGTTGTTGCATCGTGTAGATATAAGCCGTGCATCTTTAGTGGTATCGGGTTGCCACTTTGGGGAGTGATACACCCTACTGTGGGACCAGCACTGGTATCTACGAGTTAGGGAGCCGGTCGCATGGGGGTAGTGGGTACAACTAGTGGAGATAGGGGCAGGCGGCACCTATGAAGACAGCTAGGGGTACACGAAACTACCATTATGATTATTATGTTCAGTAGGCGGGATCAACTTTTTGGGTGACTAGTAATGGTGGAGTATATTAATTATCCTATAGTGTTGGAGGCACAATTAGTGTTATCTTATTCCTTTTGTTTGCTTTGTCATGCCCATTTGTTTCACGGTCATTACTTGTTTTACCAGTTTATGCCTTATCCTAATTACTTTAATAGTTATATTGTTAAAGTTATTGGACTCGCCAGACTTTATGTCTGACCCCCTTTATTTTCGCCTCTTTTCTTCCTTCCTCCCCCCCCAGTTTCTCAGGGTGGGACTAGTGCTAGTGGAGCTTGATTTGGATCTTTCTCTCTCTTTTGGAAGTGCTTGGATTGCTGAAAGTAAAGTTCATCTTATCTCTTTTATGGATACTTGTGTTGGGGTTATGCTTTTTTACTTATGTACTTAGAAAATAATTTGTCTAGATGGATATTAAGTGTACTTGGTTTTGTTGTTGGTTTTTGATGTTGTAATAGCCAAACTATTTCTCCGCTGCAATAAAAGTTGTTTTTATTTTTCAAGTACCAATATATGTATCTGTCTTGTTATATTCTGTTCTATACACCAATAATACTCCATGAAAGTTAATGCATTCCCTTTGAGAGTAACATTAGTGGACATGGGGTGTTACAGTAACAATCAAAAAAGATATTGAAATCTCAAGCACGCTGTCAGGCACTCATCATATTTTTCCCTTATGTATGGTGCACTTACTAAATTGTTTAAGAAGAGTTATTTAGCTTCTTTTACGGTGGTATGTCCAGTGTGCAATAGAAATTGAGTTTTCATTACCTATAAGTAAAGTTTGTTTATTTTTGTACTCTTTACTTCCAAGATTGTGATTATTGAGATTGTTGGTCACATGATTGGTTGCACCAGAGTTAAGATACGATGTATCATCTTGATTGTCATTAGTCTTTGCTAATTCTAAGGTACCCTCTTGGCCATGCTTGCTATCCGACTAACCGTTGATTAGAATTGCACTTGATTGATTAATTCTGTTGTTGTTATTACTTTGTTGATTGCGGTTGTACTTTTAGTGAAATTTGAAGTAGCAACGATTTACTATGTGTCCAAACTTATCATAGATTTGACATTTCAGCATGTTTTTGTTGTTCCATTTTCCTTCTCTACCTCTTGATCTTCCAGATTAACCACCTCTTGATAGTTATTTGTTTGATTTCTGGAAGTATTTCCTCTTCCTTGGTTTTTAAAATTGTTGTTTGAGGCATGGTTGATTGAATATTCTAAATTATTTCCTTTCTTTTGTTGTAATCTTCCTTCGTGAGCCAAGAGAGTTGAATATACAGTAGAAAGGGAGCTGGTTCTATTGATGATATGATGGCAATCATTTCTTTGTATTCATCATCTAAGTCATTGATTATATGGAGAACTTTTTCGCTTTCAGAAATTTTGTGTTCACTACATGAAAGTTGATGACTTGGTCCATTCACTTTCATGAAATACTCATTCATGGTTTGGTTGTATTTTCTTATACTCTGTAGTTGTTTTAGTTAGTGCAATATTCTTGTTGTGAATCGAGATGCAAATGTTCTTTCTAGTGTTGACCACACTTCATATGATATCTTACATCTAATTAATTGTGGCATGAGTGTTGCACCTACTCGTGACATAAGCCAAGAACTGACGAGATTTTCTTGTCTTTGATAAGTTACATAATCTTGTTTGTTGTCAGTTTGTCCTCATTATCTCTGATGTATTTTGCTGGCACAGTTTTAGTTCCATATATGTAATCCTTAAGACCATAACCCTTAAATGATGTCTCTGTTTGTAGTTTCCAGATCAAGTAATTTGACTCATCTAGTAGAACTGAGATGAGTCGGCTTTGTGGTTTGATGATTGCCTTTATCAATTCTTGGTGTAATGGCCCGAAATTCCATACTATCTGAGTTGACTAAATATACCACAAGTCTAACCCAAATTGCAAAGAAATACGAATCATTATGGGTTAAAGAAGAACATCATATAAGAAGAATATAATTAACAACACAGAATCTCACATTGCAACGGAACAAAATATAATATATATATATATAACAACTTTTAGAATATAAAACATAACATTATCAGAGTAAAACACTTACAAAACAGTGAAATTAACAATAACTATATAACCATGAAGCCTCCTGCTCCAAGCTCCTCCAAGTATATCTGTAAAATCCCGACTGGCTACATAAATTTGGACACCCAAGAATTCAGGGTAAAACAAAACAAAATAATCTTTGGGTCAGTCATAAACACATAAACACAGATGGTTTATACCTTACGATAACCCAAAACATTCTTTAATATCAATATTATTCTGATATTATAATAATGTCTAAATCAGTAAATAACAATCTAACAGAATGCTAGCATCTCACGCTCCACATACATAGTATACAATCAAAACCGCGAGCTCTTATTGGATAATGGATTCCAACCGAAAAGGTATGGGACCACCTTCCAACAGTGTATCTCGAGAGAGGAATACACCAGGTTCAGCAAGAACATCTTGCAACCCAAGCTAAACATGATCGGCCACTCACTTCGCTTGAGTGTTATGAATGTATTGTCACCAACGCTTGGCACCATCAACCATTACCGAAAGCATACAATAGCGATCGAACGAAGAAGCAAATGAAATTTCTCTAGATCAGGTGACAATACACCTTAATTAGGACCTATCCATTTACCCATGCGACCCACCCAATTTTATACCATTTCTCGGTTTTGAGGCTTGAGGTCATGCTTATCTTTTTCACATGTCACATCCACATTTACTTTGAATGCCACATCGTCAAACCCGCCAAAATCATTTATTGACTTCCCCATAAATATCCTAGGTATAAAGCTAAAAGAAACGAATTCCTTTGCCACCAACGTAATATGTTCGAAGAGAACAATTAGATGATCTGTTACGCATACTCTGTTAGACATTTATCCATACAAGTTGTCCTGGGACTAGACAATCGAAGGAACTATTTCCATTAATCCAACTTTGGCAATTTCTACCTAGGATTAACAAAAAATCCCTCGCACTTTATAAGTCTTTGATTATCTTAAATACAATATGATTCACAATGGTTATTCCTATACAGAGTGGTTTTCGGATAATAATCCAACCGGTCTCTCCGTTTTGACAACAATGGTATTAAATTGACTAATACTTCGATAGTCGATTATTTAACTATCGAAAAAACAAACATATTCATCCAAAATTCTTATTCCCAAAAGGAATACTATTGATTAACACCAAACAATCACCGAGCCTTTTTTAATTAATATTTCAATGATAAATTATCATTTTCCAGTTTCTCTTTAATATTTTTACCCAGATATATCTCCAACACGTGTAGCCTCTCACGTATTTTGGAAAAACATTTCCATCTATCATAATTTCTTATTTTCAATATTTCAGAAAATATCTCTTTTTGACATCGGAAAACATTTCCATATATTCACAAATCATTATTCTTCCACATTCATCAGTCACTAACCGTAAATTAGTAAGAGAACAACTTCCTAAGAATCAACCCTAAAGGTAGAAACCTACGTCAGATGGATACATAGGAAGTCATTCAACTCGACTAACTCCAGTCATTTCTAATTCCCTTAAATCCATTTCTTAACTTCTTATCAACAAAATCATTTCAATCTGCAAAATGTTTGCTTTTAAACCATCATTCACTTTAAAACGTGTATATGTTTTTCCTTCCAACCTCTCAAGATTTAAATTTATAAATTCCCTTTTTTACTTATAAAATTTCATTATATGTTTATTCGCTTATTAAAGTCTATATATAATTGATAAGTTGATTTCTAGTTACCAAATTTTCTTAAATTTTTCTATCTCCTTAGATTTCGGAAAATTACGCCAGCGTCTCCTTTGTATGGGTCACTCGGTACAACTACAAATCGTCTCTCTAGATCCTTTCCATTCAAAATCAAAATCAAAAAGCCAAGTGGCTTGCCAAATAGACTCGTAAAATCTCATATTAAATTAAATATGTAGCTATTCATTGAGCATTTCAATTAATTCCTTCCATTAGCTTCATTCCATACCTGCTTAACATACATTCAACGATTCACAATTTTATTCCAACTCAGTCCAATCGTTTTTAACTCGATTCGCTGTTTTAATCTCTAATTAGCTCTTTTGCCTATTTCACTTTTTATTTGAACATATTACGTTCATATATATTTTTAAATTCTTCTAAACCAGTCGAATTCTATTTTCAACTCAAGTTTCACATTCGATTTCAGATATGAATTCACAAATCTCATTCACTTATCCAAAGTCAAATTCAATCCAAAAATCCACTAATTATTTATTATTCTAATTAGTTAATTTTATTCAATAATTAAAAATCTGATTTTTGTTTCAAAAATCAATCCATTTACTCCAATTGAGTTCATATTTATTTTATAACTCAAGTCTGGAATTTTATAATGGAAATCTAAGTTTTAGTTTCTTAAAATCTTTTTATTAATTTAAATAAATCGTTATGGTTTAATAACTATTACAGCGCTATTTTTCTGGAAATTTGATTTTGATATAACACAAAATCTATAAGACGAAATTCATATATTTCTCTTTTAGTAGAAAACTATTATTCGATCGGTCATGACAATTCTTGTTTCAAAGAATTCATACTTAAATTGAGTTCTATATACTAAATTGAAGTTCGAAACATCAAATTACGAACTACCACGCTGCGGCGAGTTCGTTTTTAAATAAAAACGTTTAAGCTTCGTTTATTAGTAAATTCCAACTCCATTCTTCCATATTTTAATATAAATTAAACCAGTTTTCCAAATCTATCTTAAACATTCCAATTACCCTAA
>JASFAX010002923.1:0-44227 GCA_030737875.1 Allium sativum | reverse complement strand
CTTACAAACCATACAATAATTATTCCACAAAAAAAACTTAAATAATAAATATTTATTTCTTTTTTATAAACTACCATTTAAAATAATGGATTTCAAAATCTATCTTCAGTTATAAAAATAAATTTATAACTTCATTTCTATCGATTCACCTGATGGTAAATCAATCTTATAAAATGATATATATTTTTAAGGCAACTGCTATTCATTTCCTAACCAATATTACCCACTGGTTAATATCAAAACAAATGTTGAATTTGGATTCAACAATCGATATAATCATCCATCATATTCGATAAACAGTTCATGTAACGATATATGAAAATAAACAATAAATTTGAGGAATCCAGTTGAATTCCTTTAACCTCTTTTTCTCTGCATCCAAATAGGTTACCTCAAATAAAACAATCCATTTAATATGATAGTATATTATCTACTAAAATAAATAGAAATAATTAATTCGACTGATAACAGTCAACTAATAGCAACAATTTCGAGCATCCAATTAAATTTTATACATTTATATTATTATAAACGTAACCAATAAGGTAAGCTACGTAGTTGAAATAATCATTAAAAATAACAATTGGCTTCGATTAAATTAAACGAACATTTAATTTAAATCGGTTATAATAAAATATTCAGCATATATTTATATATATATATATATATATCAAATATCAAATCATCCAACAATTAGCAAACATAACATACAAACAATAAACCTGACTTATATTAAATATAAGTAGGACAACTGAGTGAGTTAAACTCACCTTGGTTTTATTTAGCATTAAAACGATTCGTTTTTAATAAAAATAAGCAGATGTTTAATTTTTCTAAAAATTTTAGCTGCTTCCGTCTTCGTCCAATCTAGCTTTACAATGTTATGCTCGTTAATACGGTTCCAGAATCTCTGGTTTTGTCCAATTCTATTATTTGAATGAACAAGTTATGAATTATATGTTATACGAATTTAATTAAATGAATTAACTGTCTAATTATATTTTAGTTAACTACCCTAATTTAAAAATTAATCTAACTGATTACATTTGTTTACTGTTGATTCACCCTGCGAACTCAAACGTTTTTCTTCCCGTTAGTGTTTGTTTCAACAATCCGCACTCTTTGTTTTCAAACTACCAGATCTACTTAAATATTACTAAAATTACCTACATAAAAACTTTGACAAACGGCCGCGTTAAACCTAAATTTTTAACATAAAAATGATTGGCCTCACAAAATATCTCACACAGCCCAAACTTTTGCACTAGCCCACCTCACTTCTTCCCTTCACGATGAACAACAACTCGCAGCAAAACTTCCCTAAGTTCATTTTTTATTTTCTCCTTTCCTTTTTTATAATAAATAAGGCCCAAAGCCCAACTATTTCTGCACACCCATAACAGTTCCAGCTCACCCGCCTACTCTTCTTCCCCATCTCCTTCGTAAAAACCTGCTGCATGCCATCCTCCCATGACCGCGACTTTTGATGATCCTCCTCTCCATTATGCTTCACGATTTTTAATGTTAAACCCACCAACAATCACGTTATCTCCTCCTCTCTGCAAATGCACACCAACCAAACTAACTTTGATCTTCTCCCCAAACCGCGTTGTTGAGCTTCCTATCATGGACCGCCACCAAACTTTGGGTAATGATGCTAAACGACATGTTCATCCCAAATACATACTTTAACTTTTGAATTGGTTGGCATACTTATCGAACGTCATACGATAGCTTTTACTGTGTAGAAAAAAAAATTGTTCAGCTTAAGAAAGTCAACATTAATTCGAAGTTCACGACAAGAGGAAGAAGAGGAGAATTGTTTCGGGATTTAAGAGTGTGTGTAGGAGTTTGTTTTGATTTTTACTTATTGCGGGAAGCACGGTTTCACCATTACTGGAACCAAAGGAAAAAAAAGGAAAAACGACGTGCTTGCCAAGTTGTAGGGTATATAAGTATGATGTAACAACCCGCATTTTACGTATCGGAAGATCATAAGATATTTTTATTTTATTCCCTGAGGGTTGGATCATTCTCATATTTTAATATGTTGCTTATTGGGATGTGAGACATGTCCATAATTTTTACTGATTTTGTTTGTGGCCATTTTTCCTATGTTAGTCTTGTGCAGGGCACAACTTTTGACTCGGGTCGAACCATAGGGTGAGACCTGTGCCATTAGAAAGGAATTGATGATTGCCTTTCCGTAGAGTGGTTACAATTAAGATTTGGCTTAGCGGTTTGGGAGGAATCACTGTTTTAAAGTTTTTCAGTTGGCTGTTCAGGTTTGGAGAGCCATAACAGGCTGATTAGGGAAGGCCCATTAGTCGGCTAGTGGAGGGGTATAAATAGGGGTGGAGGTATGAGAAATGTTTCAGTTTCTCTATTCTCTCATTTGGTGGCTTATGTTCCTCCTTCCTCTAACACCTTTCTACCATTAAAAAACAAAATCTAAGGAAGCAAATTGAAGATATACACCATTAGAGGCTAGATCTACATCAATTTTAGTGGAAGTTCATTGGATCAAGAGGTTTGGTTCGAATTGCTTGCTGTCCGGAATCTTATTACATTGATTTTTGCTTGTTTAGGAGAATCGGTGAGTGATTTGCATCTCTCATATAGATATATGAATGTTTGATCATGTTTTTCATCAAATTCAAGTGTTTTACCATAGATCTATACCTTGTTAAGTCCATTTTCATATGAATCACCTTAGGATCTTATCTAGCAAGTTTTATACCGGTAATTCCTTGTTATTTCATATGATTATGTAAGTTAGATCTATAATTTTGTGTGCATATGATTAATCATCATGAAGTTGGAGAGATTTGCATAATTTTAGTGATAATCGTCGTTTTCATGTTATTAGTGAATTCATATCATGTTTGTGGTCATATTTGATGAGTTGGTTTCATCGAATCTATCGTTTAGCGAAGTTTTGGTCGAAATCGGAGTTGGATTGGTGAAGTGCATATTTTGGGTCGTCCATGGGTGGATCGGTCGGTCCTAAATCATGTCATGGGAAATAAGTCAGACTTGGTCGGTCGTGCACATCTGCTGGTCGGTTTGCCTAAAGTGGGTCGGTCGAGCGGCCTAGAGAATCTGGTTATGAGTTTTGGTTTTGAAGGGGTAATATTAGGAAATTATTAAAATTAATAAATTGGGGTAATATTAGGAAATTAATCGGGTCTAGCATACATTTTGCGAATAAACGTTCAAACGTGGGGTAGGGGTAATATTAGGAAATTAATAAATTGGGGTGCAATTGATATGATTTTGCATGCCTTAAATGGATGTCCATAATTGAGTCAATTATGGACATTGCTAAATTTGGAATTAATTAATAATTCAAATAGGGAATTATTAAAATTGGGGAAAGTGGATTATTAATAATAATCAATGCTTAGGACACGAGGTTGGACCCGTTTGTGACGTAAACCTGCCCGGACCCGCCCGACAAATCCAGTAGTCACAAATGTCGGCCCAATGTGAGAGGTCCTAGGCCCAAACTAAAGCATAACAGTTGTAAAGACACGAGGTTAGACTCTTTTATGGTGTAAGACTGCCCGGACCCGCCCGACAAATCCAGCTGCCATAAATGCCAGTCTAATGTGGGAGGTCTTTATGAGGTTATGGTCTTAATGAATTAAGAAATACTTAACCAGATAATCATGTAAGGTGGGACATGGGGGTTAAGTAGGTGCTTTGGGTGGCATGAGGAATCTAGTGGTTGCCTTTAGAGGCATTTGAAATACGATTAGATTTAACCAAACACACATGTAACGAACAGGAATAGTGGATTAAGTGGGATTGACTAAGGGGACAAGCTTAGGTGGAATGCTTGTGGGAGATAATGGGGGCCCATTTCAACCAGTATCCCAAAACGTATCTTTGTGGGCTCGACCCAAGTCGAGGACGGGACACGCATACTGGGTTTGACTATAAGAGGCCAAAACAGGGAGCGGTGGCAACGCAAGTCCAACGGGTTTCATATGCGTTTGTGGACCCGGGCTAGTAGGTAAGACGTTGTTGCATCGTGTAGGTATAAGCCGTGCATCTCCGTTATATCGGGTTGCCACTTTAGGGGAATGATACACCCCACTGTGGGGGCCAGCACGGGTATCTACGAGTAGGGAGCCGATCGAAAAATGGAAAGTGGGGTACACCTAGTGGAGATAGGGGCAGGCGGCACCTATGTAGTCAGCTAGGAGTACGTAAAGCCATTAAGAAAGTTTCTAAGTGAAGCTAAGGGGAATCAATCTTTAGGATGACTGGTGTGGTGCAGTATAGTGTTTATCCTTTAGTATTTAGGAGCGCCTATAACGTTTCCTTTAGCGATTGTCTATGTCCTTAATCTGCTCTTTCATAGACATTTCCTTGTTTTCCAGCTTATGCCTTAGTCCGGTTATTTTGATAATAGTATTGTAGAATTATCATACTCGCCAGACTTTATGTCTGACCCCCCCCTCTTTTTCATCCTTTTCTCCCTTCAGGTCCTCAGGTTGGGCCAAGTTCTAGTGGAGTCTGATTGGATTGCTTATCTCTTGGAAAGCTTGGACTGCTGAAGTAAAGTCCAGCTTGTTATCTTTCTTTTTAATGGCTATTTATGTAATGGGATTATGTACTTGTTTTATCAAGATAGATATTATACTTGACTTTGATTATGGTGTTATGTTGTAATCAAACATGTTTTGACTTCTGCTGCAATTGAAATAAAGTTTTTAAATTTCCAAGTACTATTTTATATCTGTCTTGTTGAAATTTTACTGTTCTATATTCACCTAAAACCTCCATAGAAGTTAATGCATTCCCTTTGTGAGTGACATTAATGGACGTGGGGTGTTACAATACTCCACAAAGCATAGCAACACAACCCCTCCCCAACAAACCAACAATGCCTAGCAATCTCTATGAACGCTCACCAAGTAGGGGTGTAAATCAATCGGATCAGACCGAACGGAGGTATGCTCAGTTTCTGTCCTAAATAAAATTGGACCGGACATGGACCAGACAAAAAAAATTCTCGTATAAATTTCATTATTCTAACTTGTGTCCTAAATAAAATCGGTCGGACAAGAACATGTGTTTTTGGGACATGAACGGCCTAGTCGGATATAACTATTTATATTTAATTTTATACTTTTTATTAGATTTTCTCTCAACTATATATCGAAGTAAGAGGAATTCAAATGAATTCTAACGAACACGGACCAAACGATATTTTTCCTCATACAAAATTGGTTGCCCTAACTCATATCCTAAATAAAAATCAAATGGACGTGGACGGGTGTATTTCAATCACGGACACGAACAGACATCATACATTTGTGCAAAATTTACAGCCCTATCACCAAGCAGGAA
This sequence comes from Allium sativum, assembly GCA_030737875.1. Lineage (NCBI taxonomy): Eukaryota > Viridiplantae > Streptophyta > Magnoliopsida > Asparagales > Amaryllidaceae > Allium > Allium sativum. Next base: position 38,866 of record JASFAX010002923.1, on the reverse strand, counting down.
ACATAGCACATAACATACTCGGTAAATAAAAGAGATATAGAGCTAAGCATACCATACTTGGATAGAGGTGAGTCGCGAAACATCTTGGGGAGCAAGAAGTTACTGCACACCAAAGACACTCCGCGATGGGTCTGAAACTTCTAGTGCCCAAAAAAGTCAACACGACCACCAGAAGATAAACAAACCTAACTATTGTAACCTACACAGGTGACCCAACAAACACCATGCCAGAACCATCCTCCTGACGTCGGCCAGACAAATGCCGGACAAAAATTCACCAAGAAATGTATTAATCAAACTCGCTTGGACTCCTCGCATTGCACATTATTTGATATTTCGGAAGGGAAGTAGCGATATCAGGACTACAGTGGCAAACGACAACAAGCTTGATAAAACTCGGAGGGGTCACCACACAAAGGTAGGGAAGGGAAAGACAATATCAGGTTAAGGTTAAGGTTAAGGAAAATTAGTTGTGGAGGGAGTCGTTTAAAGTAGGGAAAATTGGAGATTAAGAGTTCAAATCTAAACTGTAATGGCCAAAAATTCCATACTATCTGAGTTGACGAAGTACACCACACGTCCAACCCAAATTGCACAGAAATACGAATCATTATGAAATAAAGAAGAAGAAAAAGATAGAAGAAGAACAAAAACAACAACACAAAATCTCACATCGCAGCGGAATAAAATATAATATATACCAACTTTTAGGGTACAAATTTTTTGCTGTATATACATATCATTTTCAGAGTACAATACAACGAAAAATAAACAGTAAATATCTAACGCAGAAGCCTCTTGCTCCAAGCTCCTCCAAGTATATCTGTAAACACCTAATCTACTTGACTCCCCGTATAAATTTGGGCACCCAAGAGTTTAGGGTAAATCAAAACAAAATAAACTCTATGTTACTCATGGGACAAGTGTGAGTAAACTTCAAACACTTGGTTTAACTTTAAAAAAATCCTTTTTAAAAGGGAGAATAACTATAAGACTAATCCACACATAAACGTGGATGTTTTATACCTTACGATAACCCAAAACATTCTTTAAAATCAATACCATTCTGATATTATAATAATGTCTAAATCAAATAAATAACAATCTAGCGGAAACGCTTGCATCTCACGTTCCACATACATAATATACAATCAACAACCGCAAACACTTATTTGGTAATGGATTTCCAACTCTGACAAGGTATGGAACCACCTTCTAATAGTGTATCTCTAGAGACGAATACACTGGGTTCAACAAAAACATCTTGTAACCCGGCCACACATGACCGACCACTCATTTCGCTTGAGTGTATCGAAATATAACCAATGGTTGGGATTAGCAACCATTTCCCAAAAGGGACAGCATCGATAGATTAAAGAAGGAAATAATATTTCTCTAGATAGGTGATAGTACACCCTAATTGGAAGCTACCCACTTAGCCATGTTGCCTGCCCGATTTTTGTCATTTCCTAGTTGTTGAAGCCTGAGGCTATGATTGCTTGCCATTCATTGATAACACCATCACTTTGAATGCCACATTGTCAGATTTGTTAATCATTTATTGGTTTGCACAAATATATTCTGGATATTATGCTAAGAGGTTAATTCTCCGCCACCAGATGTATATTTGTATAGACCAACATATGCGATCATTGGAAATACTCTGTCAGACAATCATCTATACACGTTCGTTCTAGGATTGAATGAAACCGAAGGCACAATTTCCATTAATCCATCTTAGACAATTTCTACCTAGGATTAACAGAAAAAAGCCTTGCACTTTACTCCATCTTCAATTTTTCTTCACATAATCTGATTTGCAACGCTACTGCCAATACGGAGTGGTTCTTGGATAATAATCCAACCGGTCTCTCCATATTAACAACGATGGTTAAAAACTTTGATAGTCGGTTATTTAACTATCGAATGAAAACAAAACATCCATCCAAAGATTTAACCAATCACTGGGCCCCTTAATTAATATTTCTTTAATTAAATTGCTTCTCTATTTCCTTATCAATATTTGTTAATCCAAAATTTTCAACAATCATCTTGGCCTCTTACGCTATTGGGAAAACACTTCTGTATATTGCCTTCTTTTATTTTCTATACTTAGAAAATATCTTCTATTTATAATCGAAAAACATTCCAATTACTTATCTCATTTCCCAACTCGTTTATTTCTATATTTAGGAAATATTGTTTATTATATTTACAAAATTCCACTTACTTGGGTTAAAACGAATGTTTTGTAAAACATCGTCACAACAAACCAAAATACTGCATTCAACTAAATTTTATTCAAACATTGATCTTCGAGACTGATTCTTGCTATTTGTCGGTTAAAAATGAAATCAATCAAGTTGGGGTATAACTACCTCTCAGACCTTGACTGAAAACATCCTTAACTTCAAAACAGACAAGACGACTTACCTCGAATAATCAACATCATAAAAACCAATAATTCATTTATTAAACGTGTATACCTTTCTCTTTCTATTTTTACCAGATTTAATTATAGATTTCCTTTTTGTTTATAATATTCTATTTGAAGTTCGTTTCCTTAACAAATCCTATATATATATCGATATATTAATTTCTAATTATCAAATTTTCTTAAAAATATTCTAACTCCTTAAATTTCCAGAAAATTTCGCCAGCACCTCCTTTGTACCAGTTAACAGCTCAAACCTCAACTTGCCTCTCTAGGCCCTTTCCATTCAAAATGAAAATCAAAAAGCCAAGTGGCATGCTGATTCAGCACATAAAAACTCATATGGAATTTAAACATGTACCTTTTTGTTGGGCACTCGAATTAAAATCTTCATCCTCTTCATTCCATACCTATTTAACATATATGTCTCCATTCCCAATTTATTCCAACCCAATCCAATCATTTTTAACTTAATTCGCTAATTTATTCTTTAATCAGCTCTTTTGCATATTCCGCTATTTTCTTGAACATATCACGTTCATATATATTTTTATTGACTTATAACCAACTAAATTCCATTTTGAATTCAAGTTTCATATTCGATTTCGAATATGAATTTACCAGTTCAATTTACTTAACCAAACCCCAATTTCATATCAAAACTCGATTAACTAATTATTCTTCAAATTAGTTAATTCTATTTAATGACTAAAAATCTAATTTTTGTTTCAAAAACTAGTTCACTTACTCTACTTAAGTTCATATTTATTTTATATCTCAAGTCTAGTTTTTTCTAATGGAAATTCAGATTTTATGCACTTAAAATCCTTTTATTTATTTAAATAAACCGTTATGGTTTTATAATGGTTATGGTGTTGACATAACTGAAAATCTATAAGACGAAATCCAAATTTTACTTTTCCTTTAGAAAACCATTATTCAATTGGTCATGGCGATTCTTATTTCGAAGAATTCCGACATAAATTGAGTTCTATATACTCAACTGAAGTTTCAAAACGCCAATTTACGAACTGTCGCGCCGCGGCAAGTTCGTTTTAATTATATATAAATATAAATGTTTAAACTTCGTTTATAAATAATTTTCAACTCCATTCTAATATATTTTAATATATATTAAACTAGTTTTCCCAATTCAACTTAATATTTCTGATTATCCCTAATCGCTGATTATTTCATAATTCAATTATAAATTTATTTATAATTCAAACTTCTATACATAATTCCAATTCCCTTTCATATAAATTATTTTATAAAATTCGATATAATCGAATTTTAATTAAAAATCCTTTTTATTTATTTCGTTTCGGTTTATATTCCAAATTTCGGGAATAAAATTTTATCGTTCACTTTTCGAAACAATTTACAATCCCTTTTAAGATTCATTATTGAATTTAAAATTCTAAATTTATCTAATGATAATTATCTCAATAAATTTACAAATATCGTTTATAATTTAACTTCCTTGATTTATACATTAAAACAAGTTCCATTTCAAATCTACTTGAGCTCAATTCCTATTCTGGTACATTTTATCAATTATAACTTATATATATATATAAATAGTGAATCTATTTTCACATTTAAATTTAAACTTTTATATAATACAATCCTAATATCTTTTCTGAAAATATTTTATTTAAATAAATTTGATCAAATCGAATTCAATTCATAAAACTATATGGATTCTTTAATTAAATTTACATTCTGAACATCAGAATATATTTCATCGTTTCTATTTAAAATGATTCACAAATTCTCATTTTTAGATTCACATTTGAATTTAAGTATTCATATTGTCCAATGATAATTATGTTTCCTTCATTTATAAACACCGTGTATAAATTCATCTCAATTCCCCAAATTATCCAATGAAAATTATTCCATTTAATTTATAAACACCGTTTATAAATTCATTACTTGTTTTTATTATTCAAAGAAGTAAATATTTCTAGTCCATTCAAAATTCAAATTCTATTTTAGGAAAAAAAATCAAAAAAAAACATTTTCCCTTTTAAATCTCAAATTTCCCTTTCATAATATTTTTATATATCAATCTTAGGGCCCGTGATATTTAAATATCCAAAAACACTCAATTATCAATCATAGGTTTTATAACACATCATATATGATAATATATATATATATATATATATATATGAAAACAAACAATAATAAATTTTTAGGAATCCTGTTGGATCCCTGTAACCTTTTTTCCGGCATCCACAGATGTTAGCCAACATGAATAATACCCATCCTGCTTCGAGGCAGGATATCACGGTATAGAAGGTCATCCACTATCATATTGTGAGGCGCATAAGTCATACGCTAATGATACTGCGTGCATCCGCTAATGGTACTGTGGGAAATATCCAACCACCAATATACATATATATATATATAATAACCACAACCACCAAGGCTATATAACTAATATATATGTATATAATAGACACAACTAATAAACAATTTATAAATGCATCCAAGCAGCTAACAATGATAAAAATAAATTTAAATAAATTTCTGAGTGAGAATTACTCACCGTAATTTTTATTTGTGATCCATATCAGTTTCTTTTCAAATTAAATCGAATCGTGTTCAATTAAATCTGAAAAATCCAACAAAATCCAAAATCCGATTCCATCGCAAGCTTATGTCCTTATGAATCCGATGAATTTCGCTTTTCATAAAAATTGTTATTGTATGAAAGTGTTATTGTTTTATTATTTTACAAGTTCATATATATATATATATAATAAAATTTGGTAATTAATTTAATTAACTGAAATTTACCTTGCTACGTTGTAACACTCCACCTTCCCTTGATTACACAACACCTCCTACCCGCGAGATAAACCCCGGTCCGCTTGTATGCTCCTTACCAAGACAATCACGCTGACATGATGATAAAAATCCAAATCCACTTGCATTGGAACCACCTTCTCAGATCATTACTGCTGCAAAGTTCACCGGAGAACAGTTGCCTATACCCGACTCGACACTCCTTCCATGCGATGGTCATCATACTGCACGGCTCGAACAACCCACACAATACATCACGAACCCTATCGCGACTTCATGCTCGAGCAACAATAATCATTGACATTTTTTTCCTCGAACTCCTTGGAATATCCCATCAGATCGCCAACCCTCCTGAAAGCCCCGCCTACCTCGAAACGCCCCCTGTTCCTTTTATACTCGACGCTGACAAGATCTTAGAGTTGCGGTAAATTTTTAGCAGTTATCACGACTGGGATGAAACATATAGGGTCGAATCTTTTACTTCCTCGGTCTTATGAATTCGATTTAGAATACTTCCATTGAAGATTCGATTTTTGTTTTGATTCATTTGAAAAAGGGATTCACAGTTTGAGCTGCATTTGATTTAGGGAGAGGAAATACTCGTGATCTTGATTCGATATTAAAATGAATTAGAGAGGCTTTGGTTCTTCGATTTTATGTTGTACAGAGTAGATGAACAAGAGTAAAATAAACTTAAAGAGAAATGGAAGCGGGGAACGAAGGTATTGTGATTCGTTTGGTTTACAGAAGAAGGTAGCGGCCATTTAAATTTGAAGCTCACAACCAACTAAAATTTTCTTTACAGAGGAATGGAATGAAAACGAAAGGATAGAAGGAAGAGGTCACGGTGCATAAATAGACATAGGGAAGGGAATTTACGTACAAGCTATTTAATTAGTTGTCTCCAAAAGAACAAACAATATTTAATTTGATTTGATTTTGAAAATATTTTATTTTAATTTGATTAGATATAAAGAGAATTTTATTTTATTTAAAACGATATCGATTTGATTTCGAGCTTATCCACTAATCAAATAACTAAGGGTCCATAACTTGAAATCACGAACCCCCGTTTTTAACCCAACAACGACATTCCAATGTCATAACGCTATTCTGAAGTCAATAGAATATATTCTGAAATTCAATTTGAACATATATATTAAATACCATATTAACTCGATTTAATATAATTTAAACTCAGGAACACTCAACTCCTCGATAATAAATTATTATTATTATTATCGTTTGTTGTTACAACCCAAACTTGCCCTTACAGGAAAGCCCGGATTGAGTTGAGAACACAACAAATCAGAACACAAACAATAGAACATTTCATTGCTTATTACAACAATTACATCAGAGTATAAGAATATAACACAGTATGAATAAATAATACACCTCAGAAAAATATCAGAGATCAAAATTACATTAGTAGCTGAAAAACAATAAATAACACAACTGAAAGAAATACACGGATACAAATCTTTCCGAATATAGTTTCTGCTGTAAACCAGGATCCTGTGAAATAATATATGCAAAACCAAAACTACTAGCTGCCTGTGTGGAAAATGGGGGCACCCAGAGTTTAGGTTAAAACAATAAACTCTAGGTCAGTCATGGGACTGGTGTGAGAACTAAAATAGTTATTTAAAATTTTACTTTAGAAATAAAGTAAATCAAGGGACCCACGCCGTATAACGCGGAAAAGGGTTTGCTCCCATGAACACCTGTGCATTAAACAGTTTATAGACAACGCAATGCTTTTTGAAAAATGAAGCTATTATATGACTCGAGTCCCATCACACAATGCAACGCAAGCCGAAGGATAGAGTTTTCCCTTATAATAGCCAAACATGCTTGGTACATTTAAAACAAATCATTTTGATATTACTATAAGTGTATAGTATCAAGATCACTTCAAATATAAATGTATCAATCATGGACGACATAGTATCCCATCTACTATGTCGCCATATAGGTTTACAATCAAAAACGAAATGTCATATTGGAAATTGGATTTTCGTCATGAGTCAAGGCCAGGGATGGCTCCTCTCCGATTCGAGACACTCTAGCAAATGCCTCAGGATCCCCATAGTGAACCCTGTGGACGGCAGGGCCAGTCCTCCCTTACGTTTGAGGATTAAATATTCCTGAACACACGTTTCCCGGTCCTATCGGACCTATCCATCGGCCCCGTAGTGACCGATTCCGAGGAGCCTCCTTATCCATCATCCACATAGGTAAAAAAATATAAATGTCTGGGCTCCATACCATGACACCACCCATAGCTAGAAAGAAACGTCATGTTCAACCTACGATCATGATTACAATCCCGTTTTTGACTCGTAGCGAGGTGTGAGGCCCGCGAATAATATTATACACAAAGCTATGCTATTTAAGGCCGTGCTTTGATCATCAACCATAAGACTTTGCTTTTCAACAAAAGCCTTGATCATTTGCATCTTTGTATGCCACACTGAAAATTCACGCCACGCGACTAATGTCTATCGATATATAACCTCTAAGCTCGTACGTCTCAGAGAAGGGTGTTAAGCAAGAGAATAAATTCTCCGCCACCAAGAAGATATATATTTAATAAAAATCAATCAACACAAAATAAAATCCAATGCCAGACACACATCCATTTACTAGTTCATTCTGGGTCTGAACGAAACCGCAGGCACCCTATTCCTCGTCCCATATGTCCAATACTGGAGAGAGGTGCTCGCATATCCGGTCGATCTCCAAGTATGTCTAGACGATCACCACTTATTACCTTGTCTTGGGTGTACAGCCCAATCAAGACATCAGTAATCATCCAAACGATGTGAAGATCTCCTGTCTTCAACCATCGTCTTCATCGACGACTTATCATCGAATCAATTATTCAAAATGGGTATAAACCCGGCCTTTCCGAATAATTCACGAATCTTATAATCAAGTGCTATAAAAACACAACATATGCCTCATTCCAATCCAGAATATTCTTTTATTCAAATATTCTTATCTTTTGGGAAAGGTTACCATTAATTTTATCAAATAGAAATTCTTTTAAATTTATACTTTAATCTTCCTTTGGATATCAATTCTAAACCAAATTAAGGTTTATCAACTAGTCGGAATTACCGAGCCTTACCGAAATAATCATTTATTTATATTTCCAATCCTAACCTATTCATTCCATGGAGCGAAACTGGTAATACTCCATATCTAACACCATGGTGTTATCAGTAAATTCAATTACCATTTCATGTTCAAATCTAATTAAAGATTTAACTATCGTCTGGAGTAAAACTGGTGGTACTCCATTCTCGATCATTTCCCAAATTTGATAATTTAAATTATCACATTCTCATTTCAATATAATTAAAGATTCATTAAAATTCCACTTAGTTTAATCTTCCCAAAAATCATTATTGACGATTATTTAACTTCGGAAACACAAACATGCCACATCGACAATCTACACCGTACCACTGATTTCTGCCAATATATAACCTCTAATCTCGTACGTCTAAGCAAGAGAATAAATTCTCTACCACCAAACAGATATATATTTAGCAGAGATCAACCATATAGTTCGAAATACAATGTTAGACATGAAATCCTGTCTTTATAAAGAACCAATGTCATTTTAAACACAGTTCACGATAAACCCAAAATCACATTCCATTAATTATGGAATCCTTACGGAAAACATATCAATATATAATCGATATCAATTTCCGTATCTGACCAATAATATAAATGGAATAACGACAAAGCCTTTTAAATTCCATATATTTTAACAGTCTTCCTCCACAGAAGCTCACTTCGGTAATTACCGAATCGAATTCCATTCCATTCCAATTTATTTTATTAAATTGGAAAACTTTACTTTGGAAAATTACATTAATCTTAATTAAAAGATTTATATTTTCCAAATCACATTTCACTGTTAATCGGGTTGAAGAACGAATGTCGTCAAAAACACAGTTCACTATAAACCCAATTCACATTCCATTTTATTCCAATTACTAAATATAATTGGAAACTCTAATAATCTTAATTAAAAAATTTATTCTTTTCACATGGGGTTTAAGAACAGTGTTACAAAAGACACCATTCATGACAAACCCAAAATTCAATTTGATATTAACTACAAGGCTCTAAACAGAAATTATATCTACTTATATTCAATAATAAATTCTGAAACCAACACATATCATATAGGGAATAACGATATATATCTATCTTCCAAATTCCTTCACAATATCCGTATAGCCACGGAATGCAATATTGAAATATTTCGAAGATGATTCCCATTCAAATCCATTCCAATTCATACACTGGAAAATTCTGGTTAGATTAAAACCATTTACAAATCTAATTTATCTATTTAAAACCATTGGATTATTTTTCTAGTTAATAACTAGTTTATTTTGATAAGAATATATTTTTATCTTTACAAGCGTGGAATTTTCCATCCAAATTCTTTCCAAATCATTTATTATGATTTTACAAAAATTATTAATATTTTTAATAATTTTATTCAGGCCCTTTCAGTCGATTTCCACAAACGGTCATCGAACTGCATTTACAACGACCTTTTCCAAATTTGATTTAGGCATAATTACAAATTCAACCGTTAGATTTCAAATTCTTATATTCGTTGGAAAGCTCTTTTCGATACGAACCCAACGGTTCCGGTTTAGGAGAATCCGACGGTCGGATCTCCCGTAATGTCAATTCGAAGTCAATGGTTGAAATTCGCAAACGATCGCGGTGCAACGCATTCTATTCAAGCCATTATATTATATATACATACATATATATATATACATATATATATACATATATATATATATGTATATCTATATAATATATATAATATATATTTCGCTCAAAACGTATTTTACAAATTCTTTTTAAAAATGATTCCCACTTTTATTTCAATTTTAAATCAAGATTGAATACTCCTTATCATTGTAATATTTAAATGATAATATTTTCAAATTATCAGACTTCGCAATGATTCCCTTTTCGATATTCATTATAAAAATGAACAAAATCGATATAAATACCATTCGCGTTAAAATGGCGCAAATCTAATCAACACGGCTTCACATATTTCAATATTTTCGTATCCATCCCAAATCGGACATCAAAATCATATTTTAATCCTTTAAAGAATATTATTTTAAAATATTCGTTATTCTAACATATTCGTTCTTTTTGAATTAGAATCAGACATAGTCAATTATTATATAATGTTATTTATATGGATTTCATACATCACATGTACACAACAACAATGGTACCCCATCATCCATCATCTAGAGTGCATTACCCAACTGTATAAGCATTAAATATAAATAATTAATGCTTACAACAGTCTGTTAACCAATCGATTGACATACAACTAAACAATTGGGATTATTGTACGCCAAATATAATCCCAATACCCTGTGGGGTTTCAACCAACAAATACTGAATTTTATTTGAGCAGTTAGGCGATGTGTAAAATTTATCGTCCCAATCACTGTCAGTTGAATGGGTATACATAAACAAATCGTCCGATTTGTTAAATAAATATTTATTTCAACACATGACTATTTTATATAGCTTTGTTACACATTCAAAAATGATATTTTTAATGATTACACATTTTATTCAACACATGAATATTTTTATTAATTCATTTATGAAATAAAAATGATATTTTCATTGATTACACATTTTATTCAACACATGAATATTTACAACTACAATACAGTTAATTTCACAACCACAATCAATCCAAACAAACATCCATGGTTTGTACAATAAATAGTGTCAGGAGCTACTAAGCCCCGTCTGCAACCTAGGATATATTTAACAGTAAAGTAGTTTGAATGAGAAGGAGTTCTCACCTTTGGTTTCCACTCCGTCATTCTCTATTGGACGGTTTGGATTCTGTTCACTTCCAGTCGGTTCCATCGCAATCTGTTTCGCGTGGTATTAAAAACCACATTTTTACAATGCTAAATATATTTTAAAAGTTCCATTTTTCGAACAACGCTATTTAAATTAAAAAGCACATTATTTTAACAACGCTATATAGATAAAAATCACATTTTTATAATGTTATCTATATATTAAAAATCATATTTTTATTATTGTTCTATCTATATAAAAATCGTAACTTTATACTATGTTCTTTCATTTAAAAAATATATTTTTAAACCAATGTGAATTTATATTTAAATTTGAAAATAAATTCAATGTTATTTACACTTAAAAACTGACAAAATATATTGATGCTTATTTATACAAAATTTCTGATTTTAATCAATGCTAATTTATATTAAAAACTCAGATTTTTGCAATGTTAATTATATAACAACAGAAATTTAAACAAAATTTTATTTATATAAAAACAAAAATTGACTTTATTACTAAAATAAATAAACTAATTACATATATATATATAAAAACTCACTGTATTTTCCTTTCTGTCTGGAACCACCATCGCACTTGAGAGTTGATCGGAGCGCCACCCATGTGTAGTCAGACCACCACGAAGACCACCCCCTTCCTCTAGCACCAGCGGTAGCGTTGCGCTTGCATCCCCGTAGGCGCCCAGAAATCCGATCGAACTCGGTGTTGTTGCGGCGACGGGGACAGACTTTTGGATGCTCTTGAACGGAAGAGGATCGAGCAACACAGGGAGGGACAATGCGGTGGAAGAGCATCGCGATTTTTCTTTTTATTTTCTTCGATTTTGGGGATTGGAAAAAGGATCGCTGTTAGTATAAGAAGGAGGTGGCTCCAGGAGCATTGACCACGTATTTGAATTTGTTAGGGTTGTTGGCCCTTTAGTTAGGTTATATACCATATAATTTCATACTTTATTTATTTTAATTTCAAAAATACCCTTCTATCGATCCGAACTCCAAATCAAACCCAACGACTGGCATCCCTAGCTAAATACCCCCATTCCGGACATAATGGGATATGTTCCGTAAGCCAATTCGATTGTTTCGATCAATTTTCCTTTAAAATAAAATATAAATCAATATATATTGAATTTAAACGTACATTTTAATTTACCCGGGCCACATACTGACTTCAAAAATTCCAGAAAAACAAATATGACTATATTTTAACGATAAGGTCCTAACAAAACTAATTTCGTCGAATTTGGAGATCGTTTTAAAAATGGCCATTTTTCAGTCGATTAAATTCAAACTAAAATTGCCAAACGCGTTTAATTTCACCATGCTCACATATTAATTCCAAAAATTATGAAAATTGGAGTATAGTAATAATTTGACATTCCGGATCCAACAAAAGTGGTTTCTTCGAAAACAGAGGTCATTTGCAAAATGGCTATTTTTAAGGGCTATATATATTGAAAAAATATATAAATTCCATAGTGACTATTTTAAATTTTAAACTGGACATGACTTTTAATTTATATTATGAAATCTCAATTTTTCACATTCGTTAGAAAGATATAATTAAACAGATTCAAATATTTCTTGTTTTACTGAAACTCGATTTATTTTGAATCCAGTACATTCATTTGAAATTTAAAATTGAATTTTCAATCTGCTGCGCCATTCCAGGCTCGTTTTATAATTAAAATAAATTTATACATTCTAATTTCGATTTAAGTAAATTTTTAGTCGTTACTATTTAAAATAAATCATTTTAATTATTCAAAATCCATTAAAATATCCAAAATAAAATTTTAAATTGGTTTTGAGAATCCGGGTTGTTACAATCTCCCCCACTTAAAATCTTTTTGTACACGAAAAGGAACGAAGTTGAAAGCTGTTTAACTAACTAACTCAACTTTCATTCTTCAACTTTTCAGTTTCTAAGAATTTTCTAATTTCTCAAAAATTTGGCTCACACCCTAAATTTTTGAAAAATTTCGCCATAACCTCCCTTGTACGGGTTGATATTTAAAATCATAACTTGCCTCACAGGGCCCTCATCAATCCAAAAGAAAAAGAAAAGGCCAAGCGGCTAGCCAATCGACTTATAAAATCATCAAAACCCAAGAAAATAGTAAACATCACTACAACAAATTAACCAAATTACAACGGTGGAAAACCATTGTAAATTAATTTTTACAACGGTGGCATGACCATCGTATATTAAGAAGTTGTAATAGACAAAAATCTTTTACAATTATTTTGCACCGTTGTAACACCGTTGTGAAATGTATATTTTACAACTGTTTTTCACCAGTGTAATAAACTTTATTACAACTTTTATGCATTGTTGTTATTATAATTTTTACAAGTATTCATAACCGTTGTGATATATGTTATTACAACTATTATTTTACAGTTGTAATATATCCATAAATTATATACATATTACTAATAAAAAAAACTCATTCCAGAACAAATTATCTATAAAAGTGAAGATATTAAACAAACTTAAAACGTGAACCAAAACAATATATTAGTTTTTTTCAAACTCTCATCATTTTTTTACATAATACACTGAATTCATAAATCATGCAGATAGTTCAATTACACAAATGGATAGTAGATAAATTCATAAAGCATCACACATGCATCAAACACATAATTTCAAATACATAATTTCTCAAGAGCAGAATATCCATCCCATTAAAATCCTCATGCAGATGAATGCCATCTATAAATCCCTTGAGTGTTGGTTTATTAAGTTCCATTATCTTTAACAACCAATCAGGAAACATTGTCAGAATATCAAGTATGATACTACTACAGATGTATACCATTACTATAAATGCATATTTACACTTATTTTATAGAAAATATTTTATGCATTTAGCTTGCTAACTATTATCATTCAAAAGGAAACAAACTGTGAAGTAGTTCATGTTTCTGAAACTCTACCACTGGACAAGTAATAGTTACAAAGCCCTTGTTGTTTGTAGTTGTTTACATTTAGTTTAGACACAACCATGACCAATGGCGGAACAAGTTCAGGCCTAGCGGGGTCTTTCGCCCCTACTGGCATTATGTAATTGTATTTTAAACGAATGGGCTTATCTGGACTGATGTACTCATATTCAATTAGCATCTTGCATTTTTTTGTAAGAACATGCACTTTCTTAATTTCAATGCACTCTGCATTCATTGGTGCAAACCAGATTTATAATTGCAAGGCTACAGCTTCACGAGAACACAATGGTTCAACAAGCTTTTGCCTTTACCTTTAAGGGATACGATGATGATAAAAGGAAGCTAAATTATAATTTAATTGTTATCTACTGATTAGAAATGTTGAAATTTACCCACCTGCAGCACGTATGAATAGAATCCACTCTTAAGCGTTCACTAGGAACAATAGGTACTTCAGCAAAGAGGTGTACCATAGTGAGGCAGTCATCCAAATTCTGAAGCGCACTTTTAAAAGTAAGAAAACATTCACCTTGCGGTTATAAAAGAAAACGTTAAGGGTTACCATTCTTATTTGCTTCCCTGACAAGGCACGTGGTAACCAACAGCTTGCATAATTCTTTCCCATATTGCATGACTCACCTTGCGGTTAAAAAATAGATGTGGGTTTGTCTCTACATCATCACAATAGAAAACGCATGCCCTACCAATGTCCAGGCCCATCCAACATAAATTGTTCTTGGCCAGGATGCCATTTTTAATCACTCTCTATATAAAAGGGCTTTGCCTCTGATTCTCGAAAGTGTATCACATTGGAGCAACCCAAGAATCTTCGGCAAGAGTAGCATTTCCAGTCATCAATTTACAAGCAATTTTGATCCAATGTAGTTGGGCTCTATCTCCCCACAACATAACATCTTTGTCCATAATTTTTTATTTGTCCCTTTCTGCTAACCTCCACAGGTTTCTAACATTTTTTTATAAGCAAATGAATTATGTAAATATAATAGTAAAGATAGACTGATCCCAAATTCAAAGCAATATCCAGACAATACACTGCACACAAAGCTTGTACTATTTGTAAATTTGTCTAAATGTTTCAGAAGAACAACTGTAACCCCCATAAATAATAAGCATATGACAGCAAAAGTTGTCGCAAAAATTTAGCCACGACAATTTATAAAAAGTTGCCAAGGTTGCTAGGATGAACGCTTCGTAAGAGCCATGTTTTGTACCAAAGAATTATTGGTGATAATAACAATTATTTGCAACGCAATACCCACAAAAATCCATACCGCCTCATGTATTTCATATTTTATCAAGGCTAAGGCATTTGCATCTTGGATCACCATAGTCGAATGATTAATAGAAAATGCACAACTGAAAATGAAGCTACAATCTTTGATAAGAAGATGTATACTACAGTATACTCCCAAGATTTTTCCTCCGACCTTCTCCAATTAAAAGAGCCACGAATCCCGTAAAGGTAGAAATAATAACAGTTTTATCAAGTTTCTTCTCTGCTGTAATACTTAGCAACATGCATATAGAACCTATCATCTGAATCAAAATCTGAATAGCAATATAAGATTTAAGTCGTGACTTGCCCTTAGCAACCTTAGTGTATATGGAATCCACAAACATCCTGTATGAGAAGTCGAAGCCATCTGTTCCCATTGGACGTCCAACTGACGATTTTCGCTCCATTTTTTTGGTTTGTCTAACTTATCGGCGAGTATAAGAAGTAGCTAACCTTAGATGAGTCAAAATTTGGTTCTTTTCTTGATTGAAAGCTAACTATCCAGGCGACGGCAATTTCTTCTACTTCGTTTGAAAGGAAGAAACCCAAATTGCAAAGTCCAGACCCAATCCAAAACCGCAAAAACCAAATCCAAAACGTGATTTCTTCTACTTCGTAACATCCAGATCTAGGTCAACCAATCGAATCGCGAAATCGAAATAGCGAAGAACTAAAATGGGAGAAGAAAATGCATTTGAAAGTAGGTCTACAGAAAAGTGGATTTGGTACCTGAACAATGAGAAGACGAAAGCAAGAGCAATATCAAATTTCCAGGTTTTATTATTTCTGGTCTGTGTGAGAAAGCATAAATTTTTTCGAGAAAGAAGGGAGGAAGGAGGAAATTAATGGGTTCAGGAGCTAGGTCGGCTTGAATGTGGAGAATGTTGGGTTTATTTTGGGATGAGAATCGTAAATCGAAATTTTGGTTGAAATGAGGGCGATAACCAAATTACTAAAGAAATGAGCGAAAATGCGGTTGCTAGCAATTAAAGATTAACAGATACTATGACAAACCTTTATTTTCCGAACTTTAGAGAAAAAAATTAAAATTTAAGTGAGCACTAAATAAGCATTATTTTTTATTTCATGTATTTCAAAAATTAATTCTAAATGTTAAAAATTTACAACGTAATATATAAAATTTAATATTGTGTTTGTATTTTAAACTATTTGTACGTAATAAAATTATAATATGTATTGTTAGTGTTCAATTATTTAATAATAACCACTAATCAATAAAAATTATTTTTAATTTTTTAAATTTTACCATTAATTGTAGATTTTTAGATTATTAGAATGGGGTTTAATATCATTAGTGATTGGTTATTAAAGATTACTTATTAATCTATATTATTAATTATTGTTACCACTTAATAATTGTAACACCCCACCTCCATTAAGGTCACTCACAAAGGGAATGCCTTAACTTCAGTGGAGTGTTTTTGGTAAACAGACATAGAATATCACAAGACAGATATAAAAATTTTGCAGCGGAAAATAAACAACTTTATTAAATCACCAAAATACTTTGTTACATAATACCATGAGTCATAAAACCATTAAAACACTTCTGTCTTACATCATCATAGTACATAGGTATTTAAAAGAAAAACACCATTCCCCATATTAAAGAGCAAGCCATATAAGAGATAGAGACTCGAGCCATACTTCAGAAGTAGCTCCTAGAAGATGATATCCAAATCCTGACTAAACCTGGGTGTTTCCTCCGTGAGAACCGGGGGGGGGGGGGGATTGGAAGAAAAGAGGCGAAACAAACTAGGTCAGACATACATCTGGTGAGTCCAGTAACTTTTAGCAAGTAAATAAATGAAGGTAAACATGACAAGCATACAAAGTGGATAAGAGGATTCACGGTACAAATGACAGGTATGACAGGACAAATAAGGTAAGGTGTATGCATGCTTCACTACTAACTACTCTGCACTATTACTAGTAAAATCAATATGAGGTGATCCCTTCCGCTAATAATAACGATGGTGGTAGTTTCGTGCATTCCTAGCTGCTGTCATAGGTGTCGCCTGCTCCTATCTCAACTAGTCGTACCCACTACCCTCCTACTATAAATTGGTAGACTTAGGGCATACGTCCGGGTATACCCTAACCACCACCCTAATCGATCGGCTCCCTACTCTATAGATACCCTGTGCTGGTCCCACAACTAGGGGGTATCACTTCCCTAAAGTGGCAACCTAAGGTGTGCACGGTTATACCTACTGGTGTCACGGTCGTCTTGTCCCCCTTTGCCCGACCCATGCACGCACATGTCCCCGGTCGGTTTGCGCCACCCACACCATCCGTCTCGTTTTGGATCTCTTACAATCAATCAGTAAGCGTGCCCCTTCCCCGCCTAGTACGGAGTTCTTTACTTTGATACCCCTCCGGGTTACTGACTGAAATGGGTCCCACACAACATGATACAAGCTCTCCCCTATGTCTTGTATCCCCACTAGGTTTTCTACTGACTATGTATACCCTAAGGTGTCTTTAATTACATGGCCCTCAATCAGTTATGCGTACCTATAGGTGTCGTTAATACATAACCCCTATTCTACCTATCGGTTATGCGTACCTATAGGTGTCTTTAATACATAACTCTATCTATTCCCATTAGTTATGCGTACCCCTAAGGGTGTCTTTAATACATAACTTTACTATTCTGCCCCGGTTATGTATACCATTAGGTGTCTTTAATTACATAACCCCTTTTTAATGGTTAAGTTTGTGGGCCTATATATACTAATATTACACACCTACCCATCAGTTGTACTTAACCCACCCACTGATTTAATCCTGTTTATTTAATGGTTAAGTTTGTGGGCCTATATATACTAATATTACCCACCTACCCATTTATCAATTTATTGGTTAAGCTGGTCTTAACCCTTTCACTTAGTTTATGATTAGGTTCTACTTAGTCCACAGATACACCGGTTAAGAGAATAACTCCCTAAGTACCAACCCCGAAGACCGAGATCAACATCAGATCGTTACCCAGAGAATCACTCACTCAACCAAACTTCTGTTTATCATCCATATTTGTCTTTAATCAGCATTAGTTAATTATTGAGACACCTAATCGTATTTCACATGCCACCCAAGGCACCCACTTAATTCCACATGCCACCCAAGGCACCCACTTAATTCCACATGCCACCCAAGGCACCCACTTAACCCCTCATGTCTCACTACATGTTTATCTGGTTAAGTGTTTATTAATTCATTAAGACCGCAACCTTATAAAGACCTCCCACGTTAGACTGGCATTTATGGCAGCTGGATTTGTCGAGCGGGTCCGGGCAGTCTTACACCACAAAAGAGCCTAACCTCGTGTCTTTACAACTGTCACGCATTTAATTTATGCCTAAGACCTCCCACATTAGACTGGCATTTGTGGCAGCTGGATTTGCCGGGCGGGTCCGGGCAGTCTTACACCATAAAAGAGCCTAACCTCGTGTCTTAGACGATTGATTACACAAAATTAATTATTCTCCAATTTGAATTAATCTCCCTATTCAAATTATCAATCAATTCCAAATTTAACTATGGCCATAACTGAGTCAATTATGTCCATATATTTATGGTATGTAAAGTCATACCAATTTCATCACAAATTTATTTTATGCCATTTAAGGCATTTATGCCAATTCTCAATATTAAATCTTCAGACTTTAATTGCTTAAACATTCCTCTTTTGATTAATTAAGTTAATTAATTAATCCTTTCCTTTTTATAGGTGTCAATACCTATCTTATTAACAATTTGAATTTCCTATCCATAAATGGTCATATTCAAATTATACCATTTTTACCCAATTCACCCATGTCATAATAGGTAATTATTTATATGTTTCTCTATTAGAATCATGTATCCAATTTACATAATCACTATGTAAATTATGCCTATTACAAATTCCCCTTTTTCCCCGTTTCTTAACAAGCGTAACCGTTTGCGTTTTTGGCGTCATTGAGGCTACAAGGTAGCCTCGCCATAACAAAAAAATAAAGGGAATGACAAGGTGACCGTTTTTAGTACAATTTTTGGCATAAGCATGACAACTAAGGAAAATGACATGATAACTTCTCATATAATTATGATTCACCACATAATTATGATTTTGCAACATAACAACTTGCATAGGTTCATGAATTAACAACATAATTAACAACTAACATAGGTTCATGATTCACAACATAACAACTTGCATAGTTTCATGAATAATAACTTGTATAGGTGACTTGCATGATCTCATAACAATTTGCATAGATTCATGATAACAACTTGCATTGATTCATAATAACAACTTGCATAGATTCATGATAACAACTTGCATAGATTCATGATAACGATTTGCATAGATTCATAATAACAACTTGCATAACATAACAACTTGCATAGATTCATGAGAACGACTTGCATAGATTCATAATAACAACTTGCATAGATTCATGATAACAACTTGCACAGATTCATGATAACGACTTGCATAGATTCATGAATTCATCACACAATAACTTACATAATTTCATGATCTACAACAACAATAAACTTGTATAACTACAAACAACATATACCCAAATCATAGTCTACCACGATTCACTTTTATTTATTTAAACCTAAAAGTGACTAGAACTCACCGAAAAAGGGGTCTTGAGTTCTGGGATCTGAATTCTGTAATCGATTAGCGTTCCCTTGTTGTAGACAATTTCGTTGTTTAAGTTTTAGGCTTGATTTGAATTGAATTGTTGTCTTTAATTTGCTTCTAGTTTGGTGGTGGCTACTCTAGGGTTTGGAGTGACAACATGACGAATATTGATCTTATTTTGATTTGATTTTAGGGTTTGAGTCTACACATGTTTATATAGAATTTCAATTTAATTATAGCCGTCGGATGACCCTAGAGTTAACCACAACCATTCAGTCCAGATTAGAACTATCCAGAAACCCTAATGACTCATTAACTAGTCAGAAATGACTCAGCACTGACTCACTGTTCGAATAAGAGCCTCAGAAATCTGTGCAGGCTTTTACCTCGGCCTGGGCGCACCTGCCAAGTGCGCCAGTGCAACTTTGCATGGGCGCACTTCCCAAGTGCAGCAGTGCAATTTTGTTCTGGCGCACTTCCCAAGTGCGCCAGTGCATTCTGGCCCGTTTCTGGTTTTTCTGCCTAACTTCGTTCATCCATATCTTCTTCATACGGTATCCGTTTTACGCAAACTCGGACTCTATCTCAAGCAGAATTCCGAGACGAACGCAATAGCGCAACCAGTTTCCCTTAATTCCCACATTTGAAATTAAGTATTCTTAAATTTGTTAACATTAATATTAAAATTACGGGGTGTTACAATAATTTAGTAATTATTACAACTGAAAAAATAAACGAGTTGTTAAAAATATGTTTATTACAAATTTCAGGAACTGACAGTTGTAAAATATCTTTATTACAACTGGCATTTTGCGATAGTTGTAATATTAAAGTTGCAATATGGTGGTTTTGTTGTAGCGCATGTACCTATTTTTCGAGCATACAATTTTATTCCTCTTCTTAGCTTCCATGCTATGACCTGTTCACACATATATATGTACACATATGTAATTCCAAACAATTTTCAATTCAGTTCATTATTTGATTCGATTTGGCTAAATTTGCCTTTCATTCACATATTGGTTTTATTGTTCCAATATTTTTTTATAAACCAAATGTAACATCCCGAAATTTTAACGGTTTAGTTAAACATTTATATCTATTTTAAACGTTGTATTAGAAATATAAATCGATCTTTAATAAACCAATTGTCGTTTTAATTTGAAATATTAGGTTTAAAATCTAATTATGTTTATTTTAGAATTTTATGATGTTTTATTTGGACATATATGATAATATGGATTTATTGTTATCAACTTGAGATGGTTTTGAATTTATTTATATTCTAAAGTCTGTATTTCGAATTTTGAAAAAAAATTAAATGACGTATTGTTAATTTAATTTATAGGATTTTACTGTAAATTTTAATTTGGGAAAATAGATAGCTTTTGTTGAACGTAATTTACACCCTAAATCAGCGTTTTTGGAACTTCACAAAATGAATTAACTTGCCTATTCTATTATATTTATATGTTCATAACATGTTGTGCAACATGACATTATTTTTATTTTCGTCTGTAGCGGTCAGTAAATAAATGTAATAAACAAAATAGCTGTGTAACAGATACCGGGTAAATCTAACTTTTTTTTTTAAAAAAATATGCATTATCTTTCTGGGTAAGCTTCACCAAACCATGCGCTACAAGGGTTTTATTTTAGTTTTATTTATTTCTTTACTTTGTGCGTCCCAAGCTACCATGTTCCATGGCAACCAAACTTCTTCATCTTTAAATATTGGATGTATTCGTCCCTTTTCTCAGTACAAAATAAAATCATGAATCAACGGCAGTACCTCACAATAAAAATCCCTAAATCCCTAATCTACGCTTCATTTTCCGGTCTCTTACCAATTCCATTTCTTCCAATATAATAAAAACGAAAATTCCCCACTTCAAAAATTCAATTCGTGACCATTATAAGGTAAAACTCTATCCTCCGGTTTGTGTTGCATTGTGTGATGGGACTTGAGTCTTATAATGGTTTCATTATTCTAAAAATTATTGCGTTGTTTAACGATTTACTTTATTTTATGCACTGGCAATCCAATGGAGTAAACCCGTTCCGCGTTAGCGGCGTGATCCTGTGATCAGCCTTCTTATTAAATAGGTTAAGTTAGATTTCTCATACCATCCCATGACTGACCTGTAGTTTGTTTCACTGGCAAAGTCGGATGCCCATATTTTCCACATGGGCAGTCGAGCAGCTTGTTTTGCGGATATTTATCTCTTGAGCAGGATTCTGGATTGAAGCTTAAAGCTGTGTCCAGAGCATTGATAGTCTTCCGCTGTGTTAGATTTTGTTTCTGCTGCGATGTATTAAATTATTGTATAATATCTTCCGCTGTAATTTATTCTATACTTTGATGTAACATTATTATAATGTTTATAAAAGTCTTATGTTGTTGTTTTGATGTGTTGTATTCCCAAAGTTAAAGTATTCGAAGATTTCCAACTTTTGGATCAGACCTGTGTGGTTCATGGTCGATTAAAAAGGGTGGGGATTTTCGGGTCTTTACAGTTGGTATCAGAGCTCTGGTTTGCTCAAATCTTTGTGGTACAACTCGTTAGAACTGAACAAAAAACTCATCAGAGATTGGATTAATAATATCCAATAAGAATACTCATTAGAGATAGGATCAGCAGTATCCTAGAATGAGAAAAATCGTTAAAGATAGGGTTAGTAATGCCCTAGAATGAGTTCAGAGTAACAAGTTTATAATTAACGTATTTGTGATTATATTTAATCCGATCTTATAAAATATGATTTTTGAATATATATAAAAGTTATATATATTTGAAAAGTTAATCAACTAATAAAATTATTGAAACCAATAAAAAATTAAAATTGAATCGGTTATTTAACCAACTTTCAGCTCCTTTCCTTCTCGAGGACAAAAAGATTTTAAGTGGGGGAGATTGTAACAACCCGAGATTTTAGAACCAATTTAAAATTTTTATTTTGGCAATTTTAATGAATTTTGAATATTTAAAATGATTTATTTTAAATAATAACGACTAAAAATTTATTTTAATCGAAGTTAAAACAAATAAATTTTATTTAATTATAAAAGGAGTCTGAAATGGCGCAGCAGTTCGAAAATTCGACTTCTAATTTCAATTTAATATACAGAATTCATTTTAAATCAGAATTGAGCGAAACAAGAAATATTTAAATCTGTTTAACCATATCTTTCTAATGAATGTAAGAAACTGAAATTTCACTTTAAAAATAATAAGTTATGTCCAGTTTAAAATTTAGAAAAGTCGCTTTAAAATTTATATATATTTTAATATAATATATGGCCCTTAAAAATAGCCATTTTGCAAACGACCTCCGTTTTCGACGAAACCACTTTTGTTAGATTCGGAATGTCAAATTATTGTTAGGTTTAAATTTTCATAATTTTTAGAATTAATATGTGAGCGTGACTAAGGAAAACGTGTTTTGTCCATTTTAGTCAAATCGGATCGACCTGAAAATGGCCATTTTTCAAACGGTCTCGGAATTCGATGAAATTAGTTTTGTTAGGACCGTATCATCAAAACATAACTAGAAATAATTTTTATGGAATTTTTAGATTCAGTATGTGGTCCAGATAAATTTAAATGTATGACCAAATTAAATAAATAAATGATTTGTATTTTAAATTAAAGAAAACAGAGTGAAAACGATCTACGGGCTGACGGGACCTAGTCCATTGCGTCCGTAAGGGGTTATTTGGCTAGGAGTAACTCTCGCTGGGCTGAATTTGGAGTTATTAAGAAGTAACGGGTTTATTTGTTAACTGGAAAATTTAATAATTTAATATTATAAATATCCATACTTTAGCAAACCCTAATTCTGAAAATACCTAGCCGCCGCCATGTTTATTGAATGGCCAGAGTACTCCGAGAATGATTCTCCAATTTCTCCTAATATCCTTCAAATTAGATCATGAAATTAAAGAGACAATCATAGTGCTCCTTCCACTCTTCAATTCTATATGGTTATGATCAGAAATTATGGAGAATGGAGTTCGATTTGGACGCTCAAAGTCAGAGGGTACGGACATGTTTTTCTAGGTCATGGTGGGGCTGAGTTCACCACCGCTCGTGGCGGTGGCAGAAGGCGCCTCGGCGCGCTGGGGGGTCACCTGGATGACGGCAGAGGTGCTGGAGCGCGTGCAGTGGTTAATTGAAGAATGGAGCTTTTGGGTTCGCTCGTTCCAGTTTTTCACGATGGGGAAGAAGAGATTAAAGGAAAACAGGGGATTAAGATGTAATTATTAATTAATTATAAATTCAATTATTTTCAATGTAATCCAATATATAAATCATCGTATCTTTGTCATACGGTATCAGAAATTCGCAAATTCAGTTCCGTTGGAATCGTAGAAACGCGATCTACAACATGGAACATACCAGATCTAAAATGGAGACAATTGGAAATTCAGATAAAAGCATGGTGAGAATTCTTTTTAAATGTTTGAAATTTATTATGATCGTGCTAGAAATCATTACCAATCTGCTGTTAAATTCAATGTATGGTTATACGTGATTGATTTGGGTTGATTGTCGATGTTATGATGACCTGTTAATTCGATTGATTATTGTGTTGAAATTGAAATGTCATTTTGTTTGAAATAATATTTGACAATAATCAAATTGTCATTTTGTTAAATTGGATTAGACAATAATCAAATTGTCATTTTTGTTGAATTGAATTAGACAATAATCAAATGGTCATTTTTGTTGAATTGGATTAAACAAAACCAAATTATCATATTAGTTGAAATAAAATAGTTGAAACCAAATTATAATATTAGTTGAAATAAAAGAGTTGAAACTAAATTATCATATTAGTTGAAATAAAATAGTTGAAACCAAATTATCATATTAGCTGAAATAAAATAGTTGAAACCAAATTATCATATTAGTTGAAATAAAATATCATTTTTTTTGTTAAATAGTAATTATCAACAAATAAAATTATCATTTTTATTTGTTAAATTAATTAGAAATTGCAACAAATAAAATTATCATTCTCTTATTTGTTACGTTGAATACAAATTGTATACAAATAAAATATTCTTTTATTTGTCATTGGAATACATAGGAAAATGTATGTAAATAAATATGTCATGTTAGTAGGATTGTCATATTATTTTGAAATTGTATTTACATTAAAATCCACTCTTTAATGTAAATGAACAATAAAATATGATTCATTATTTTGAAATTGTATTTACATTAAAATCCACTCTTTAATGTAAATGAACCATTAAATATGATTCATTATTTTGAAAATATATTTACATAAAATCCACTCTTTAATGTAAATGAACCATTAAATATGATTCATTATTTTGAAAATGTATTTACATAAAATCCACTCTTTAATGTAAATGAACCATTAAATATGATTCATTGTTTTGAAAATGTATTTACATTTAAAATTTACTTTTGAAAGTAAATGAATCATTAAATACGATTCATTGTTTGAAAATGTATTTACATTAAAATTCATTTTTACCATTTAAGAAGAATGAGACAAAAATATTCATTTTTGTCATTTAAATAGAATGAGACTAAAACATTCATTTTTACCATTTAAGAAGAATGAGACAAAAATATCCATTTTTGTCATTTAAATAGAATGAAACAAAAACATTCATTTTTGTCATTTAAAAATAATGACAACCAAAATATTCATTTTTGTCACTTAAAAAGAATGAGACAAAAATATTCAATTTTGTCATTTAAAAAGGAATGAGACAAAATATACATTTTTGCCATTTAAAAAGAGTGAAACCAAAATATACATTTTTGGTCATTAAAAATGATTAAACCTGTAACAACCCTGAATTTTAAGTACATTTTTTTTTTCATTTAAAGCTCAGTTTGTTTGTACTTTTATAACTGTTTTTGATTCTAAATTAAAATTAAAACATGAAATTGATTTATAATGAAACATTTATCTTTAATATTTTGTTATTTTCATTTAGAAGTAATTTAAATAATTTTATATTGAAAATGTCAAATTTTAGTCACTTTGTTTGAATTTGTTTTGACCATTATTTCCGGTAGCGGCAACCGATATATCTTAAATAAAAATGAAAATGTAAAATAAAAAAAATCCAAAAAAATAAAATAAAAATATATTTGAATTGCGTCTAATCATACATAGCATAGAAATTAATTTCGTCAGAAAATTTGAATATTTGTCGATTGCTTATTTTTCGGTGTAAATCTGCGCATATCAGTTCAAATTTTAACGATTTTGTAAACTCTCCGAATCCAGTTCGGACAAACATGGAAAGTATTCTATTTATTATCACGAATCTGATGGTAAAATTTGTTTCATAAAATTCGGACGTTTGGATCTTCGTTTAAATTGTTTTCTCGTGCCATTTTTCCTTCTAAAAGGGGTCCGTAATGCCTTTTTGAACGGAGCATCCTAACACTGTAAATTTTATACCGTTGTGTCCGTCTCGTTGCGTTGATTAGCGCAATATATTCGTTTGTCAGTTTTGGTGCACGGTTCGCGCTGAAATTGCCAAAAAGCTGTGTAGTTCATTTTTGAAACAAAGTCATTTGACATCGAAGTTTCCATATTCGGATCCTGTATATTTTTCTATGCATTTTGGGTCTGCAAACCCGTCCTTTTATTTTTCTAAACCATTTGTTTTTTTTTTCTTTTAGAATGGCTTTGTAAGGGACATATGTGTATATAAAGTGCATGCAACCTTTCCTTTTAAATTTCAAAAGGCATGCATTACGTGTTATATTTTTTTCCAACCAAAGCCTTGTCATATGCCATGCGTTTGTTCCATTGTTTTCCCAACATTTGGTTCCAACTTTTACTCTTCCTGACATGTAGAGAGTTTGTAGAAAATTTAATGCAAACGTTTTTACCACTACATATGCCAACTATTCTCATTTCTATGCGTTCATTTGTTTAGTCATTCACCAAGTCTTCATTTTGTTTCCCAATGACGCATAGTTTTAGAAAAGTTATTGCGGCAGTTCACATTCTTCATTCATTGTTGCATGCACGTTTTGCACTTCATTCTCTATTCCTTAGTGAATTTAAAACCGTTCCACCCTTTCTTTTTCTTCTTCTCATCAGCGGTTCCTTTTAAAAAAAAAATCGGAATATATACGGTACGCATGTTGAATAGGTAACCTATTTTCGTGGATCTTGAAGCAAGCACTAGGACACGTTATAAATTCACCGTTCAAATACTTGGCTGTTACCTCGTCACTCTCCTTTATCTTTTAAAGTTTGTTCCTCCATTTTGCCAAGGCTTCAGATCCCCTTCTCAACTATAAATCTCTTTGCCTTAACTTTCTTCTCAATGAAATCTCAAAACATGCATGCGTTTTATTGTTTCCAACAATGCATGCAATTTCATCCTCCAAAATTTTCTCAAACATTTCTATATTTTCAAAATCCAACTTCTATGTTACTTATAAATCATGTCGCTACACAGACCTCGTTCATATTTAACTGAGCCAATTGTTTCGCTATGCCTGGATTTTGTGTGTGTTGCGTTCTCTCCTTTTGGCACAAAAAGAAATTTTGATTGTTTCAACGTCTGTGTGTAGTATTGCCTGCCCATCCCTTTTCTACATGTCTTACTTGTTTGAGTTTTGTTTTTCATTTCTTTGTTTTGAATCTCGCTTTCTCCTTCTAATAGAAAAAAAGAGATTTCGTGCAAGTTTGATTTTTTTGTACAGGCTAGTGAACCCGTGACCTGTTGATATTTCCACTTCCTTCTGCGTTTGGGTTGCTTTTGTCCTGATTACTCCTATTTCTAAGATTTGCCTCTCTCTCCAGAAAAAAAAAGTAAATCTTGGATTTTTGGCTATTTGATTTGATTTGACGGCTGTCGCTGATTTGTATATAGGCGTTGTCATGCTTAATGTAATTCCGAGTTGTGCTTAGATGCCGTCGTTCCATCCTATGTCCATCAGTTTGTTATCTTCAATATGTACCCCGAAAGGTGAGTTATCTCACACCTGACTTACATTTTTCATAGATGTTAGATCAATAATGAACTGTTATATGAAATGTATAGGACTATTGGTAGGAATTGTTTGGTTTGATATGCATGCACATTTCATATGTGACACGATATACTCATATGACACGTAGTTGCACTGATAATGTATATGTTGTGATTGATGCTATGTGACTGTTGTTTGTGATTATTGATACCCAAGTTTAGGAAAAATCACTAAGGGTTGAAATGATACATACCCGAATGGACATTAGATAGGGAAAAATTGTTATGGGTTGAAATGATAGACCTAAACGGCTTTTATTGAATTTGGGATTGCGGATTGAAACGATAAATATCCGTATCACATGACTATAGGGTAAGAAAGTATATACGGACACCGTTGGTTGTGTTTCGACGAAAATGATTTGAAACTTGATTTTTAAATAGTAAATTAAGATTTTATATTTTATATTTTTATATTTTATATTTTTATATAATAAATAATTCTTTTAAACTTATTTCTATATTATTTTATTTTATATATGTTTATTATCTATTTTTCTAATTTTATTAGAATTATATAACTTATATATTTATTTTCAAAGTTAAATGTTAATTTATATACAATGACTTCGAATTATATGTTTGAAACTATAAAGCACGATATGGTGTTTTCGACTTCAAATTTAAATATGAGATGTTTTGTTGAAATTAAAATATAAGTTTTGTTACGAAATATACCAACGGTGTAAGTATGGAAATCCCGCCTATGTTATTTTGATATTTACTTAATTGATAGACACTGTTGCATATAGTGTATTAGTTGAACGGATTCTTAAAGATGGTTATCCCAAACATCTTTACGTTGATTGCATTTCATCGAACATGTCATTTTAATTGATTTACTTTCATGAGAATGTTAGTCCTGATCCGAATTATTTTGTTTTGCATTATGGTTCGGGTCAGATCGATTATTACTGCTTTCGAGATTCACTCTTGGAGTCTGAAGTTATATTGGATTTTGATCATCCTATATCCATCTGTTGATCAGTTGTTCCAACCAGCCAATTATTTATGTCATTTCTGTTTCAAACTGTTATTATTTCTCCATGTATTAGAATTCTTTTGTATTAGACTTCCGCTGTATTATTTATGTAAATTCTATTATAAAATTTTATGTATTTTCCGCTGCGAGATATTGTATTACTCTGTATCTGTTCCTGTGATTTTGTGACTTGTTCTATTTACCTCAGAGGCTAATAACAATCTGTCATTTTCGATCAATTCGAGTTGGTTTAATTACCAACTTGAAGTGGTCAAAAATGGCGGGTCGTTACAAGTGGTATCGGAGCTTTGGTTTGTCAAAGCTTTAGCTTATGAGGTAAAAGCTCATTAGAGATAGGGTAGTGATACCCTAGAATGAGTGGAATTAGCCGCAGAATCCTTCTTATGAGAGAGCGTATTTTGGAAATATAAATTATTTTGGAAACGTAAAGTATTTTGAAATTACCACTCTTCGTATCTGTTCTCTTCGATAGCTTCTTTGTTAAGTTCTCTTTCGATTTGAATCATGATCCCATTTGAAATCCATCTTCCGGTTGTTGCGAGATTATGTGAGATTTATATAAAAGTGATGATTTATTCATAAACTATTGATTTGGAAAGTTAATTGATTTAAAATGAAAACTTATATAATGAATTTATATCAGATGATATATTTGAAAACTTGATGTTGAAAATGAAATCTTATGTAAATTGATATTTATATAAGTACGATATACGGAAAGCGTAAAATAAAATACTATATATATAGTATATATGTTTTTGAAATAAAGATATGGGATGTACCTTCCATCGAAATCGCAATTCCTGAGAGAGGGATTGCGTTGGCGCTCGTCGAGGAGTGTCCATCGAAAATCGAAAATCGTAGCTACGTTGGTGCTCTGTCGAGGGATTATCCATGAATATTGAAGTCTCACTCGGTGAGATCACATTTATTATCATTACTTATTTGTTCTTGCGTAATTCGGGGGGCGAGATGCCTACAGTTACAAGCGATTCCACTGGGATAGTGGCGTAACCGCCGCGTAACTGCGATCTAGAAGCCATAGCGTAATTCGGGGGCGCGATGCCTACAGTTACAAGCGATTTCACTGGGATAGTGACGTAACCGCCGCGTAACTACGATCTATGGCAACAACCATGGCGAAATTCGAGGGGTGTGATACCTACGGTTACAAGCGATTCTACTGGGATAGTAGCGCAACCGCCGAGTAACCGCGATCCATGGGGAAGTATCTTCCATATCTATTTTAATTGTTCTAAGTATTTTCACTGGGAGTTGAAACAAGTATATTTAGTACTTATAGATTTTGGCCGTATGCCTCGCCAGCGTATGCCTAACGTCTGTAAGAATGACAGTAAACTTGTTAAACTTCGAGTTATCAAGTATTTTCAAATGTTAAATAACAAACCAATAACCTATAATTAAATTTATATAACCTCAACATAATAAACTAAGAAAGAGATTTTAAGTGTTTTCAAAACAAATTTATTTGGACATAAAATTCTGTTTAATATTTAAATCTTCTCTAGGAATTTCCTTTCCATTCGAATCCATCTTTCTTCGTCGATCCTCTTTGATTAGGTTCTTTCGTTCGTTCAGCTTTTAACTTGAATTCTATGACTTATCCTTGTCCACAACAAGGTAAGAAGTAGAAGGAGAGTGTAAGTCATCCAGCGAGTCCATTTTACTAAATATTGATTTGAAATAACTATTTTGAAAAAGTATTACAATTTAGAATTTCCTTAGTGTAGTATTGAAAATTTTGATATATATTCTATTTAAATATAGAAAAATGTTTTGAGTATTTACCTGACGTCAAAATTGGACTATTGAATACCTAGTGATTTGGGTATACGTCTGATCAACGTATATGTTAAATCCTATAAGTATTTGATAGATATAGAATCACACTTTAGTCGCTTGAAAATGATTTTGGTGATGACTGCGCAGCATCATCGATATCTATTTTCGGGTTTCGGAAGTGGGATAGATATATATCGCCAATCGAGACGTCGAGTGAATACTTAAAATTTTTGTGGAATGTTAATAAATATTTTAACATTAATTTAGAAATATATACTTTCAAAGTATATATCGATATGAAAATAAATTTGAACAATTGTTTTAAATATATTAATTTTTAATTACTATTTCCCTTCTTTGTTCCTTTTCGGGGACGAAAAAGTTTAAGTGGGGGAGAATGTAACAACCCTGAATTTTAAGTACATTTTTTTTTCATTTAAAGCTCAGTTTGTTTGTACTTTTATAACTGTTTTTGATTCTGAATTAAAATTAAAACATGAAATTGATTTATAATGAAACATTTATCTTTAATATTTTGTAATTTTCATTTAAAAGTAATTTAAATAATTTTATATTGAAAACGTCAAATTTTAGTCACTTTGTTTGAATTTGTTTTGACGATTATTTCCGGTAGCGGCAACCGATATATATTAAATAAAAATGAAAATGTAAAATAAAAAAAAATCCAAAAAAATAAAACAAAAATATATTTGAATTGCGTCTAATCAGACATAGCATAGAAATTAATTTCGTCAGAAAATTTGAATATTTGCCGATTGCTTATTTTTCGGTGTAAATCTGCGCATATCAGTTCAAATTTTAACGATTTTGTAAACTCTCCGAATCCAGTTCGGACAAACATGAAAAGTATTCTATTTATTATCACGAATCTGACGGTAAAATTTGTTTCGTAAAATTCGGACGTTTGGATCTTCGTTTAAATTGTTTTCTCGTGCCATTTTTCCTTCTAAAAGGGGTCCGTAATGCCTTTTTGAACGGAGCATCCTAACACTGTAAATTTTATACCGTTGTGTCCGTCTCGTTGCGTTGATTAGCGCAATATATTCGTTTGTCAGTTTTGGTGCACGGTTCGCGCTGAAATTGCCAAAAAGCTGTGTAGTTCATTTTTGAAACAAAGTCATTTGACATCGAAGTTTCCATATTCGGATCCTGTATATTTTTCTACGCATTTTGGGTCTGCAAACCCGTCCTTTTATTTTTCTAAACCATTTTTTTTTTATTTTAGAATGGCTTTGTAAGGGACATATGTGTATATAAAGTGCATGCAACCTTTCCTTTTAAATTTCAAAAGGCATGCATTACGTGTTATATTTTTTTCCAACCAAAGCCTTGTCATATGCCATGCGTTTGTTCCATTGTTTTCCCAACATTTGGTTCCAACTTTTACTCTTCCTGACATGTAGAGAGTTTGTAGAAAATTTAATGCAAACGTTTTTACCACTACATATGCCAACTATTCTCATTTCTATGCGTTCATTTGTTTAGTCATTCACCAAGTCTTCATTTTGTTTCCCAATGACGCATAGTTTTAGAAAAGTTATTGCGGCAGTTCACATTCTTCATTCATTGTTGCATGCACGTTTTGCACTTCATTCTCTATTCCTTAGTGAATTTAAAACCGTTCCACCCTTTCTTTTTCTTCTTCTCATCAGCGGTTCCTTTTAAAAAAAAATGGAATATATACGGTACGCATGTTGAATAGGTAACCTATTTTCATGGATCTTGAAGCAAGCACTAGGACACGTTATAAATTCACCATTCAAATACTTGGCTGTTACGTCATCACTCTCCTTTATCTTTTAAAGGTTGTTCCTCCATTTTGCCAAGGCTTCAGATCCCCTTCTCAACTATAAATCTCTTTGCCTTAACTTTCTTCTCAATGAAATCTCAAAACATGCATGCGTTTTATTGTTTCCAACAATGCATGCAATTTCATCCTCCAAAATTTTCTCAAACATTTCTATATTTTCAAAATCCAACTTCTATGTTACTTATAAATCATGTCGCTACACAGACCTCGTTCATATTTAGCTGAGCCAATTGTTTCGCTATGCCTGGATTTTGTGTGTGTTGCGTTCTCTCCTTTTGGCACAAAAAGAAATTTTGATTGTTTCAACGTCTGTGTGTAGTATTGCCTGCCCATCCCCTTTCTACATGTCTTACTTGTTTGAGTTTTGTTTTTCATTTCTTTGTTTTGAATCTCGCTTTCTCCTTCTAATAGAAAAAAAGAGATTTCGTGCAAGTTTGATTTTTTTGTACAGGCTAGTGAACCCGTGACCTGTTGATATTTCCTCTTCCTTCTGCGTTTAGGTTGCTTTTGTCCTGATTACTCCTATTTCTAAGATTCGCCTCTCTCTCCAGAAAAAAAAAAAAAGTAAATCTTGGATTTTTGGCTATTTGATTTGATTTGACGGCTGTCGCTGATTTGTATATAGGCGTTGTCATGCTTAATGTAATTCCGAGTTGTGCTTAGATGCCGTCGTTCCATCCTATGTCCATCAGTTTGTTATCTTCAATATGTACCCCGAAAGGTGAGTTATCTCACACCTGACTTACATTTTTCATAGATGTTAGATCAATAATGAACTGTTATATGAAATGTATAGGACTATTGGTAGGAATTGTTTGGTTTGATATGCATGCACATTTCATATGTGACACGATATACTCATATGACACGTAGTTGCACTGATAATGTATATGTTGTGATTGATGCTATGTGACTGTTGTTTGTGATTATTGATACCCAAGTTTAGGAAAAATCACTAAGGGTTGAAATGATACATACCCGAATGGACATTAGATAGGGAAAAATTGTTATGGGTTGAAATGATAGACCTAAACGGTTTTTATTGAATTTGGGATTGCGGATTGAAACGATAAATATCCGTATCACATGACTATAGGGTAAGAAACTATATA
The DNA here is from genome assembly GCA_030737875.1 of Allium sativum. NCBI lineage: Eukaryota > Viridiplantae > Streptophyta > Magnoliopsida > Asparagales > Amaryllidaceae > Allium > Allium sativum. The sequence goes on along the minus strand of JASFAX010002923.1, from coordinate 4,986 downwards.
CGGACACTGTTGGTTGTGTTTCGACGAAAATGATTTGAAACTTGATTTTTAAATAGTAAATTAAGATTTTATATTTTATATTTTTATATTTTATATTTTTATATAATAAATAATTCTTTTAAACTTATTTCTATATTATTTTATTTTATATATGTTTATTATCTATTTTTCTATTTTTATTAGAATTATATAACTTATATATTTATTTTCAAAGTTAAATGTTAATTTATATACAATGACTTCGAATTATATGTTTGAAACTATAAAGCACGATATGGTGTTTTTGACTTCAAATTTAAATATGAGATGTTTTGTTGAAATTAAAATATAAGTTTTGTTACGAAATATACCAACGGTGTAAGTATGGAAATCCCGCCTATGTTATTTTGATATTTACTTAATTGGTAGACACTGTTGCATATAGTGTATTAGTTGAACGGATTCTTAATGATGGTTATCCCAAACATCTTTAAGTTGATTGCATTTCATTGAACATGTCATTTTAATTGATTTACTTTCATGAGAATGTTAGTCCTGATCCGAATTATTTTGTTTTGCATTATGGTTCGGGTCAGATCGATTATTACTGCTTTCGAGATTCACTCTTGGAGTCTGAAGTTATATTGGATTTTGATCATCCTATATCCATCTGTTGATCAGTTGTTCCAACCAGCCAATTATTTATGTCATTTCTGTTTCAAACTGTTATTATTTCTCCATGTATTAGAATTCTTTTGTATTAGACTTCCGCTGTATTATTTATGTAAATTCTATTATAAAATTTTATGTATTTTCCGCTGCGAGATATTGTATTACTCTGTATCTGTTCCTGTGATTCTGTGACTTGTTCTATTTACCTCAGAGGCTAATAACAATCTGTCGTTTTCGATCAATTCGAGTTGGTTTAATTACCAACTTGAAGTGGTCAAAAATGGCGGGTCGTTACAAAACCAAAAATGTTCATTTTTGGTCATTAAATAGGATTACACAAAAATATACATTTTTGGTCATTAAAAATGATTAAACCAAAAATGTTCATTTTTGGTCATTAAATAGGATTACACAAAAATATACATTTTTGGTCATTAAAAAGGATTTAACCAAAATATACATTTTTGGTCATTAAAAAGGATTTAACCAAAATATACATTTTGTTCAATTAAAAGGGATTAAACAAAAATAAACTAGAATTGTCATCAAAAGTGAAAGAATCACTTTTATTGTAAATACATATATTAGAATTTATATGCAAATATAAAAGATCATTTTATTATACATGCATATATTATAATTTATATGCAAGTATAAAAGATCATTTTATTGTACATACATATATTAGAATTTATATGCAACTATAAAATATCACTTTTATTTTAAATGCATATATTAGAGTTTTTATGCAGGGATAAAATATCATTTTATGTACAATGCATATATTAGAATTTATATGTAAAGATAAACTGTTTGAAACATTAAAAATTACATTTTTAATGTAAAGATAAAATATATGTAAATATTCATTGTATAGATAAAATGGTTGTAACATTAAAATTCACGCTTTTAATGTAAAGAAGGGATGATGTAAAGTATTCATAGTTTGGATAGTAATGTGGAAACAATAAAAATTACGTTTTTAATGTAAAGCATGATTCATGTAAAATGATCACTGGTTGAAATAGAAAAGTTTTACAATAAAATTTTATATTTTTATTGTATATAAAAATGATGACAAATATCCATTGTTTGAAATAGAAAAGTTTAACAACAAAAATTTACATTTTTTTTATGTAGAAATGATGAAAAAAAACAGGCATAGTTGAAATAAATTAGCTAATCAATAAAAATTACATCTTTATTGAATGTATGATTCGCTAAAAATATGCATAGTTGAAATAAATTAGTTAATCAATAATAATTACATTTTTATTGAATGTATGATTCGCTAAACAATGCATCGTGGAAATAAATTAGTTGATCAATAAATGATTTTGAATTCGTCAAGCGAATTACATATATATGTATATATTTATATATATACAAATATAAATTAAAATTAAACAAATCGCGCTCGGTAGTTCGCGTTTCGAAATCGTAATTTTAAACGATTATACTGCATGATCCGACCGTCGGATTTTTCCAAAACTGGAACCTTAGGACTGCTTTGGGAAGATCTTTCCGACATATAAATTTTTTTAAAATCCAATGGTTAGATTTCGAGATTTGTGTAAATCAAAATTTGATAAAAACAGCGCCAAGGCCGCCCATTGACCCTAAGCGTCGTTAAATTAATTTAGCTATATATATATAAATATATAAATAGCAATAAATCGTAAATTAAATAATATTAACAATATGAAACGGTTTTAAAACTATATATATGTGAGAATCATTTGAAAAGACCGAGTTCAATCTCATTTCGAATGGTTATACGATGATTTAAATCAAAGATATTGAAGACGGTGGTTGAAGACCGGTGATCTTCACATCGAATGGACGACTACTAATGCCCGGCATTGGGTAGCTCCCAGTAAAGGGTTAATAGTGGTAGTTTGTCCAGACGTACTTGTTGATTGTCCAGATATGCGAGCACCTCACTTCCGTATTGGACATAAGGGACAAGGAATAAGGTGTCTCCGGTTTCGTTCAGACCCAGAACTGACTTGGAAACGGATGTGTGTTTGACATTGGATTTAATTCCATGTAAATTAAATTGATTTCTATTTAATATATATCCGTTGGTGGCGGAGAATTTATTCTCTTGCATAACACCCTAAGAGGGTATATATTGGTGGTTATTGATCGCATGGCGTGAATTGTCAATGTGGCATGCCAAGATGCAAATGATCAAGGCTTTTGTTGAAAAGCAGGGCCTTGTAGTTGATGATCAAAGCATAGCCTGTTTTGGCTATCTTTGCGTATAGCGTGACTTCGCGAACCTCACACCCCGGTATAAGTCAAAAACGGGATCAGGACCGTAGGGAGTGCACACGTTTCTTTTTAGCTAGAAGTTGTGCCAGCGACTTACCGGCCCTGACATTTTTACTTTTGTGGATGATGGATTATGAGGTACCTTGGATTTATTGGTCACTAATGGCCAAATTATAGGTTCAATAGGACCGGGAAGCGTGTGTTCAGGAATTGCCAATCCACTAACGTTATTTGTGGACCGGCCCTACCGCATCCAAGGGTTCACTGCAGAGGATCCTGAGACATTTGCTAGAGTGTCTCGAATCGGAGAGGATGGTCCCTAGCCTCGACTCATGATGGAAACCCAATTTCCAATACGACATTATAGACTTGATTGTAAAATTAGTATGGCGACATAGTAGGATGGGGTACTATGCCGTCTATGATTGATACATTATGATTGAAATGTTTTTGAAACATCTTGTAACACCCCATAATTTTATAACATTAAAATTCACAAATTAAAGTATACTTAATTTTTAGAAGAAGAATTAAGTGAAACGGGTTGCGCTATTATGTTCGTTTCAAAATTTTGGGTCAAGATAGACATTTGGTTTGCACAAAACGGATACCTTATGAAGATGTTATTAAGCCTTGAAGTTTGTATGCATATGAGAGAAATATATATATATATATATTAAATAAAAAAATAAATATTCAAAAAAGTTCAAAACAGCGAATCGGGAGAGGGAATAGCCGAACCGCACCATTTTTGGAGTCGACCCGAGCCCCGCTCGTCGATTAGGGGTCGATCCAGGGTGTTTGACTGTCAACCCGTGGCCTGATTCGCCCTAAGGGCTGATGTGGCATCTGAGTGGTCCTGATGGTTTCTGGATTAATCTACGAGCTCTAATCGATCCTAGACATCTATATATACATAGCTAAACCTAAACCCTAATTCATTAACAAAGAGGAATGGTGCCTCCATGCTCCTAAAACCTAAAGTGACCTAGCCTCCACCCAAATCAGTCAATTCAAAAGAGAAGATAAAGATAACAAATCAACGCCTACATCAAAGAAAAAGCTAAATCAACTCCAGAAAATCAGATCTCAGAACCGTTCTTCTCTTTCTTAAACCCCAATTTGTGAGTACAGTTATTTTCAGATATGAAATTTAATTATTATCTTGACATTTTTGTGAATCTGGATCTGAGGTTATGCATACTTTGATTTATCAGATCTCTTTTCTGTGGATCTATCTTGTTAATATTATTGCGACTGTTCTGTATCTGTTCCATCTTTTCTTCCTTCTTGTTTATAGCTAGGCTACCACGAGATTGAGCCAAATTCTCATAAGAGAAGAACGCACGAACGCTAAATTTGGAAAAATATTGAACGATGCATAATAGGACATAGCTAATTTATGACTGATTTGAGAACACAACATATGTTATAATTCAAGATCTGATTTTGGGGACAAAATACATGTTATAATTTAAGATCTAGGTTTGGGCATATCTTATATCATGATCTGTGACTTGAAAAAAAAGGGGAATTATTTGTATATGACTTAGGCGTAAAGATCTATATTATAATAGGATAACTATTAAATGTTAATACGCCTAAACGCGGATTTTTGGATATTTGGTATACGCTGAAATCAAAGACTATAATTTGGAAAATGTAGTATGGCATGACTGTTAGGATGCAATTTGGGGTAATTCGACATATGGAATATGTGATTTGACATATTGAACCTAGAATCGGCATGAACGACAAAATATGAAATTGGCATATAAATCAAGTTTTGGACATTATTGTTATTGTTGCGAATTTGGGGTTTAGAGAATATTCTGCACTGTGTAAGTTTAACAAAGTTTGGGCATATGTTATATTTTGAATTATGACCGTAATTTGGGCATGTAAAATTAGGCATAATTTTATAATTGGACGAGGTATGTCAATTAGGGGTGTAAATCGGTCGGAACGGACCGGACGGAGGTGTGTTCAGTTTCTGTCCTAAAAAAAATCGGACCGGACCAAAAAATTTCTCGGACAAATTTCGTTGTCCTAATTCGT
>JASFAX010002922.1:0-44232 GCA_030737875.1 Allium sativum | reverse complement strand
AGGTCGGGACAACGGTAAAACAGCGGACCTCGGGCATCAACCACCATTACCAGCTGGAATAAAATAACATGAAATGGTTATTGGATATCAAAGAAACTGAAAGTATCATGCCAAATTAAAAGAATAAAAGTTATGCAATCATTGAGAATAAGAAATTAAAAAATCCGTGTCACAATTCAAAGCACACATCTAGAAAATTTAGCATTGTCCAGAGACCAAAATTATAGAACATATCAATGATATGTACAATAGTCCAGCTGCAACTAAAGAAAACTATTCCAATTATATCGAATATTCACAACAACTAAACGATTATCTCAATTAAATAATTTATTTAAGCAATCATTTCAAATATTACAATCAATCTAAATTTCAAACAACCATCCCAATCAAGCAATTCAACCATAATGGTGGAACAATCATTTTAATATTCGAAAATGATCTAATCTCAATTAGTCAACTTCACGAAATAATTCAATAAATATTGGGATAGGGATAAAATGAGAATGAATGTAGATATAATTGTAAGTGGGAATTACTCATCAAACAAATGCACGAATTCCTGAATTAGCAGGTATTATCATCGTTGTCTAGAATCACTCTACCATCTTCGACAGCAACAGCTCTACCATCAACGATCGAGCTCAAAACTGCGACTGCTCACATCCCTAAAATCGTGGTCCCTCCATCTCCCGAAAACATGAAATCGCGTTAACTAATCCCAAGGCCGTCGCTACCACCAGCACGCCAAAGAAAAGAATAGAGAAGAAATCGACAATGGAAAAGGTTGGAGGAAGTTAGATCTGAGAAAAGAAGCGACGTAAAGGGGAAAGGGGCACCCAACCGCCCGATTGGAGATTAGGGTTTAATACATTGTTGAGTTTACTGAGGAGCGAAGTAGAGAGGATACGGGCTAATTATTATTACGGAGGAAAGATTGGTATTTTTTCTATGAGGCATTGTTTTGGAGGAAGAAGAATGGTTTGGAGGGGAGACAGAATAATTCGTGAAAAGATGGAGGGAATCAGTGAATAAAGCGTTACACTAATATGACAAACAAAATCACGCGCCAGAACAAGGATTAAGTGTAATTAATAACAGTTCAGAAAATTGTGTTATTAAAAAGCGTTATCAATATCATATTTTGTTGTAGTGACCTCTTTTAAGCATGGATTCCAATGCAAAAGCACGGAGTGCGTTGCTAACCATTCAGGCCTCAATAAACCCAAAATAAGCTGGGGCCAACCCAATCGAGTGAGATTATAACAACCCACATTTTACGTATCAGAGGATCGTAAAATATTTTTATTTTATTCCTTGAGGGTTGGATCATTCTCATATTTTGATATGTTGGTAATGGAGATATGAGACATATTCATAATTTTTACCAATTTTATTTGTGACCATTTTACCCTTACAAGTCTTGTATAGGGCATAACTTTTGACAGGGATTGAATCAGGTGCTGAGACCGGTCTCATGGAAAAGGAAATGGTGTTTCCAATTCCATAGAGTGGTCACGTTAAGATTTGGTTTAACGGTTTGGGAGGAATCGCTGTTTTAGTGCTTCACAATTTCTGTTTAGGGTTTTAAGCCATTAGTGGGCTGATTTGAGGAGGCTCATTAGTGGGAGGCTTTAAATAGGGGGTTAGAGGCATGGAGAATAGTTTACTTTCTTCATTCTCTCATTTGGTTGAGTTCGTGGTCCTTTTTGCTTAATCAAATACACCCTCCACCATTAAAATTCTAGATCTACATAAGAGAATCGAAGATCTACATCATTTGAAGCTAGATCTACGTTAAGTGAAGTTGGTTCGCATCAAATCAAGCTGTCTGAAGCATATTCTTCACTATTCGGATTGAGAATTTGGCGATTTCGAGTTAATTCGAAGAACTGGTGGGTGATAAGCATCTCTCACACGGATTCAATCAAGTACATGGATTATTTGATCTTACGTTCGTCATTTCAAGTTGTTTTCACCTAAATTTACATCATGTAAGTACGATTTCAATTCAAAGCACCATAGGGTCTAATCTAGAAACTTATAAATGGTAATTTCATGTTTTAATTCTATGTTTAGATCCATATATATTGATTTAATCATTTGTTGAATCATCGTTTTGATGTTAATGATTTGTTGGATGAAATTGATTGATTTTAAGTTGACAAGGGCTGGAGAATTCGGGAGTGTTTGGCAAGTTGAAAATTCATGGTTTGTCAAGAAAAATCAAGCAGATCGAGTGAATTATCAAGAATCGAGCAAAAATCAAGTTTTGGAAATTTACAGCGTTTGAAAAACGCTGTGGAAAGTCCTAGACCAAGCATGACCTAAGGGCATAGGTCGCACATGACATAGGTCGTATATCGCACTAGATTTGACAGCATTTGTCAAGCGTTGTTAAGAATTATAGGTCGTGCATGATTTTCCTTAGGTCGTGCATCATAGGTCGCGCATGGGATGGATCGAGCCTGAGCTATGATAGCATTTCTAAAATGCTGTAAAAGGCAGAAACGCTGTGAAAGATACATCGATGGACCAGAAGGCATAATGATAGACAGGAAGCATTACAGCATTTCTAAATTGTTGTAAAATGCATAAACGCTATGCAAGGATGTTTTGTTTAGTTTTCTCATACCAGATTGATGCATAATTGAACCAAGAGATATAATAGCATTTCAGAAATGCTACAAAAGACTGTTTTGACATTATGGTCAGTTTTTCATAGCGAAAAAGCTGGAAATTTAATGAAATGCAGTATCGACCAAACGAAGCTTGTTTTTCGAGTCAGGTCATATGTTGTGTTAAAGAAAGGCGGATCTGAGTTGGACGTCAGGTCCAAAATAGAGTGGGACGACCTAATTAGGTTGTTGGTGGGTCAGATCGCACGAAGTGATGAGTTTGGTCATGAAGGCTTTGTGGATAAATGGGTCGTGGGCCAGTAGGTCGTGGGACGACCTATGTGCTTAAGTGTGAGTGAGATCAGGTCGTGGATCATGGGTCATTGGACGACCTAATAGGATGACGACCTAATGTGTTGAACCTTATATTGATGATTTTAGTTTGGGAATGATTGGGGCTTCGAAATGAATTCAAGTAAGAATGCTCGAAGTGTTGTGATGCGTTCATTGATCGTTAAAATGCAACAAATGTGAAGATGACTCAAAGTGATGAGATGGTGGATAATGGTTACTCGAGGGGGTTACTTGAGCTATGAATGGTCATCAGGTTGGATAACTAGAGATATTGAAGGCTGACAGATTATCGTTGTCATAGGTTCTAGCAGGCTCAAAGCAAGGGTATAATAGAGACGTCTAAAAGGCCGGTGGTATGGTCGAGTACCCTGGGCACCGTTGAAAGGCCTAGATACATATCATGGAAGGCGTGTGGTGTTTCTGCTAGAATAGGGGTTACCATTAGCTCTTGACATATGACAGGGTTGGCCATCATATAATTAACGATGGTTTCAAAGCAGGATAGGCAGTGACAGCCAGAGTCGTAAATGTTGGTTGTCCTGCTTGTACCGTCTCACGCTATCGTCCGGCGTAGAAGGAGATATTTCTTGGGTGCTTGTCTGATGTTGGTTTAGGCCTTTGGGGCTTGTGCTTGGGGGATGTTGATCTCAATTAGGATGGTTTATGTGAGATATAACTAGTTGTTATGATTGCTATTGTCTGGTAGCCATTGATTGCCTTAAATGTATAGTTGCTTTCAAATGTTTGTTTGTAAAGGCTATCGCTGTCGGATGTGGGAAAGACGGGGTTTGGGTTCTTCTCTGTCGATGTTGGTAGATTAATTAGTCGATCTACCTATTCTCATATACTTTGTTGATGATGTTATATAGTTGTTTTCTCACTTATTAAGACTGTTGTCTAACTCAATGTTTTATGTTTCCTCTTATTACCTTGGGTTGTTCATCCGGTTTTGGATGGGTAGACTGATTAGCAGGTTACAGGTAGTAGAACTTAGTGAGGTGAGGATGTAGAGCGGTGACGAGTAGGAGGATTGCGTATCAGTTTATTTACCATCTAATGCTTGTTGTTTTCGCTGTTATGACTGGTGTTTTCTATCAGTGTTGTAGTGAGACAAATTTGTACAAACACTTATGTTGTAATCCAAGGGTGTATGGATATGCTTTCTAGTTGCTATGAAAGTTTAAGCTTTTGCTCAGAAATGCTTCACTATTATAGCCTGTTGTATGTGTTCTAATATATTTCATCCTTGTGCTGTGAGTTATACGATAGTTGTTGCTTGTGTTATCTTACCATAATGATCGTCCATGGCTGCCTGGCATGCCTTTCAGTGCATTATTCCTCTTGTTTCACTACAACAAATTAACCCTATTACAACGGTGGACCACCGTTGTAAAATGTATTTTACAACGGTGGGGTAACCGTCGTCTATTAAGAAGTTGTAAAAAACTAAATCTTTTACAACTTTTTTGCACTGTTGCAACACCGTTGTGATATATCTGTTTTATAACTTTTTTCCACCGTTGTAATATCTTTTATGACAACTTCTATGCACAGTTGTTGTTGTAGTTTTTACAACTGTTTATAACCATTGTGGTATGTTTTATTACAATTATTATTTTAAAATTGTAATATATCCACAAATTATATATATATATATATTATATGTGCAACAATAAATAAATAACATAAGAAATAGATGTAATTTTAAAGGCATCATGATCCATTCGTTGATAAAAATCACAACTTGTTCAATACAGATTTAAACACAAGAAAGAAGCAGATCATTTTGATTCATAACTCAATTCTTCATCAAAAAATTCTTAAACCAAAGAGCAGAGCTTTTAGGATATCTCTTCAATGTCTCATAATCACAACTTGCCCTTGCGCCAACTTCAAATACATGTCATCAGCATCACTTTTCTCAAGCATGACAAACTTTTTTCCTATTACAATTATAAAACTTCACTTAGTGGACTACCCATAAATTACCAGAGGATTGTATCATTTTCAATTTGCTGGATATTACAGAACAGGTATTTGACAATTTAAATTTGGATTCCACTAGGCACTCTTAAATACCCAGAATAGGTAGCGTGAATAATTTTCTTCATAATATGCAAGCTTGTTTAAGTACAATGACATGAAAAATTAACAAATCAGATATGCAAAAACTCACCAATCCTCAGAAAATAAACATTACCAGTAATAGGAATAAACCCCATTCCAATTGTTCTTTTCTTCTTCAACACCTTCATTTCCCTCATCTTCTGCATTTGTAGCATTCGCTCCATCACTAATTCATATGCACACTTCTCATAAACATGTCTCCCATCTTCACACTTCCATGGTAAGTGAAATTGTATTGATCCACATTTACTGAGAGGGAACAGAAAATGAGCGCAGTGGTCGGAGTACCGGATCGGCACTCTATTTTCCACCATTTTTTCAATCATCGGCTTTGATGATTCAAGTTTTAGGCTGTATAAAATAGTATGTAATCAGCACCTATATGTAAAACAAACGCATGTTAAGCTCTTATGTTAAGTGGAAAATCTTAGCACCGTATCCTGATGCAACAAAAAACTTATAAATAATTAAAAAATAGTATCACAATGCAACTTAAGTAAAACCAGAATATGATACGTGAGAAATGATGTTAAACTGAGTTCGTTGTTTTTCTTTTTCAAAAACAGTCTCTAGATTAGGTGCTAATATACGTGCATGAACAGAGCATAAGTCAAGAAACAGTAATTTCGAAGCCTATCCATTGTAAAACATGACAGTTCAGTAACATTGCTTATAAGCTTGTACGAAAAGCAAGGTATATGGCACACATGTGTATCAAATGAAAATGTTAGAATGCCCTGATTGGTCAACTACATGTAAACTAAGGCTAATGCTCATTTGTACCTATCTTAACTCCTTAATTAGCACCTAACCACCACTCTAACACTATCACCACAACAACAACCTGCTAATTTCTAATACCTTCAAAATATATTTAAATTGGAAAAAGGGTATAGTAGACAAGTTGTTTCCAGTGTTCAAAACATACTGTCTAAACATCATGCCTATGCTGTTATACATTGGCTATGGTATCAAACATGCAAGATATAAAAATATCCAGAATCAATGATGAAACATGGGATTGGTATTATTCAATACTATCTTCTTTAATGTCTTTAATTAATAGAATTGTCTTTTAATAGTAGTGTATAAAATGAACTTTGTATTACTTATGCGGTTATGCCAACAGTCGTGTATAAAGAATAACATAAGGAAGCATGACATAGCTTCAAGTTTCAAAGCAAGTCCAATTATACTGATATGCAAAATAGAATGGAACAATACAATTCGGCAAAAAGTGGCATTTCACCTGAAGCATGAATTTCATAGATAGACAGTAGCAGGATTCTAATATACTAAGTATCCAATGATTTTTCAGGTCCTATAACAAGGAACCGTGCAAGGTTATTTTCGTGACTCCACAATATATACTTCAGTTGACATATGGTTTAAGCCATGAAAAAAAAGGTTCCAGCTCATAGAACAAGGTGGCTCAAATGTAGCACCGCGCGTGTATAAAATGGAGCATACATCGTAATTGTTAGAACTGGCAAGAGAAGGCATATGCAACAATGAAAAAGGAATTTATATTACACGGTTTTAAATGCAAAACCCAAACAACTGTGACTGAAATCCAACAATGAAGCAGGAACTCAAAAGACGGAAATGTAGTCGCAAAACAGCCCATAAACAAGAAAAACGAAGTCTAATACTTGAAATAATTTCAATCGTATGTTAAACTTACCGTAAATCACACTGAATTCTTCATAGGGCAGACCGTTGACGTGGTTATCGATGTGGTTGCTGCGGCTTGACGTGAAGGGACGGGCAATGGTGATTTAGCGGTGAGAGGTGGAGCGATGGGTTCGGTGGTTCTGCGACACTGAAGAGGGCGATGATCAACTTTGGTGGCTGCGACGATTTACGGAGGAGGGATGGATTTGATTTTGGTAACATTTGAAATAAAATTATCGGCTATCATTATTCAATTTAAGGTTTTAGAAAACATAACAATGGGGCTGAGAAAAATGAAGAAATGAAAGGAGAGGGACTAGGTACCAATTTAAAAAGGAAAAAAGGACCGTCGAAATTTCAAGAACGTAGACAAGCGTTCAAACACATTTGTACAAGTGTTTTATATCGAAAATGCTAATATGACAAAAACAGTTTTCGTCAAAAAATACACCAGAGACAAGAAAATAGGAGGTCCACCCCTTGAATTACACAAATACCCCTCTGAATTCAATGCACACCACCCCTGAATTCCGGATTTACCCCTATTTCTTACTTTTTGCAAAAAAAAAATTCGGGTATTGAAGCATAACTCGTTTTATATTTCTGAAGCTTTTGAAACGTGTTGAACCTACTTTTTAGTTAAGACAAGTGTTAAATTTTTTTCCTATTTAAACAAGTGGGAAATTAAAAAATAATTTCCTAGAATTTGAATTTTCACTTATAAAATTAAATCAAAACTAAGTTAACTAGCTATATTCCAAATTCAACTTAAATGAATTTACAGTCAAATTCAAATCTAAAACTATAAATAATTTTCTAAATACAAGCTTGACTCCAAAATAAAATTTCATTCATGTATGAAATTAATTAAATCTACATCAATTAAAATAAATCAAAATTTATAATTTTTCTAACAATACATTTTAATTGGTCAAAAATATTGCTAATGATTAAATTAACAAAACGTTTAAATCAAGTATAAAAAATTATATTTACACTTTCAAAATATATTTAAACTATCATAATAAACTACATTAGATTTCGAATTATAAACAAAAATTAATTTCTTAAATATCAAAATCAAATCAATTTCATATTTTAAAACATTAAAAATCTTGGTTTCTTATAGTCAAGCACTAGGCAAATAAGATCCATTAAGCACAAGGTGAACAAGACACGCCCAGATCCATTAAGCACAAGGCGAATCACGCAAATATCCCAGATCGAAACATGACGAACAATGCCAATTTTATTATTTTGAGAATGGTCTTTTTTTCAATTCGAAGAAGACTTGTTTTAAGGAAAAATTTGTTTGATTGAGAAGCAACTATTATTTCTGATCTGGACATAATAAAGAGAAGAAGGAAGAAAGGCGTGGGTTAGTTTTAATCGAGGAGCTGGGTAGAAACAAGCGGAATGATGAGAAAGAATAAAAAGCAACGGTGGATGGATAAAGTGGAACGAAATGAAGCCAAAATTTGTAGAAAAATGAAGCAGTAAAACTTTTGGTTTGGAGGGAGATTTTGGAGCCAAAATAGAAAAAAGGTTTCAATTCGGATTTCTGAGGGAAAGTACAAGCTGAACAAAAAATTAAAACGAAAGAACACTTAAATAATTAATAGTAATTTTTTAAAAAAATAACTATTATTTATTAATCATCAATTAAGCGATTTTTATCTAATCTAATAGTAATTAATAGTAATTGGCATTAATTTGTAAATTTATTGTTGAATATGAATTATTCTTAAATGTTAATATTACTAATTGTTAAATATAAGTTGTTATTAATATTTAATAGGTATCTAATACAAGTAATAGAAAAAAGAGTTACTAAAAATAAGTTTAAACAACTTTCTAATTTAACTATTAATTTTTAGAAATTAATTAGCATATATTAGTTATTACAACAGATAAAAAGAAAAGTTGTGATATATATGTTTATTACAACAGAGATTTTTTCACAGTTGTAAAAAAACATTTATTACAACAGTGCGTTTTGCAAAGTTGTAAAAAAGCATTTATTACAACTGTGCTTTTCGCACAGTTGTAAAATTGAAGTTGTAATATGGTGTTTTTGTTATAGTGTTTAGTGCAGGAGTTATGGGCGGTCGTCACAGAGATTAACCCATAAGGTCTTCTTTCCAACGCATATTATAAGCACCATGAGCATTGGCAAGCACATCCGTATTGTTGTCAAGAGAGCAAGGAGGAACTGAATCAACAAGATCTACAAATACGAGCTCAATAAGGGCATCTTGGATGAAGAGACCCCAACCAAATTCATAGTCGTGGAAAGAGGAGCAGAAGCATTATAAACGATCTACATGATAGGTTCTGATGGCAAAAAAGATAATGTTTGGTTCACGATCTGACTAAATCAAACTTCGGGTTTGCGCCTTTCCATGAGAGGCGAGGACGAGGATCTGATGAGCGCAGTGAAAATGGTCGTGAATTGAGCTACAACCATGATTGAGGAAACCCTAAATCACTGTTAACCGTCTTCCATTTTTAGTTTCAGGTAGCTAAAAAAGATATAATCCATTAAGAACATCAGTTTAAGTATAATTCTGCTAAAAGATTCATATAATTAATTAAATACTGTTCATACTCCTCTATCGTTAATATTTGCCTTAAGATCCATATTTCGCATTCTCATACTTATTAAGGTAAAAGATAAATGTTATTGACTCGAAAATTTTGTTTATAGTAGAATCAATTCATTTTGAAAAAAGGCGAGACATTAGTTAATCTCGTCAGATCATTGAATTTCTATTTAAAATTCTAAAACTTGGAATGCAGACCCCAAAGTTTATATTTAAAATAAATTTTAACATGACAATACCCACCGTAGGCTCATCATACATTCTTTCAACTTGATATTCCATAAGAATGATGTATTTCAATGGAAAAGCGTCACATGTATTCACATTTTAGGAACTACACATGATCGTCCTGCAATCATAAAATAAAGCAAAACATTACAAAGAGGTACACTCAAATTAGTATTTAATGAAGTCAGCAAGATCCCCTTTTTGAAAAAAATAATTCACAATTTTGGAATTTTTTTGGCATTCATCCGCTTTAAATGCTCATTTGCGTTAGATACAACAACTTTCTCCTTCGGGGTCTTCTTTATTGGAAGATATGATTTGGATAATGGATTTTTCCATAAGTTTCCATATAAACCTAAGACATGCTTTGGATTATGTGGACTTGATTTCGTTTTGTCTTCTTGTAAGGTGACAAGATAAAGGTAGGTGAGATTATTCTTTTTTCTGTAAGATCAACCGGTTTTTATAACGATCTCTAACACTTTCCTCATTAGTACAAAATAATACGGGCGATATGCGGACTGCCTATCTGGTATAGATATTTCCTAGCCCAAGTAAAAACACACCATGCAGGGCGGTATACAAGCTAGAAAAGCAAATAAAACACTTACATTACAAGCTGCCAAAGCAGTCACTAAACACACAAACCTAGTGTTAGCAAATACATGACCAGTACAGACTCCTACTCGCAAACACAAGCTGCAAAACAATCACCCACACTCCACGACTGCGAAACAGTCCCGAAAACACATTCAATCTTTCAAGCTCCCACAGAAAAACACCATAACTGGAGCAACAAAAATCACCAATGCAAAGACCCACTACAGCTGCACAGAGCCACTAGAGACAAAATTTAGCAGACACTTCAGCTACCAATGCAGCAAAAGAAGCATCACACTTACATGAAAGCCATACCAACAACATATGACCAGAGAATGCTCAAAAGAGCAATAACACTCCCATCATCAAACAGCAACAAACCCCAACATAAGCTGCAAAATCTACACACCACCCAAGACGACAGCAGCACCAGCATAAACAAGCAGAGAAAACCCACACTACCACTAAGAAAACAAGATGAAACTCAACGCAGAAAGCAAAGCACACCAACACCCAACAAAAACCAATGTTGTAACCGTTGTGATTAATCCGATTCAAAGACCAGTCGAATCCGATATCTAAACCACGATGCACTAGCGGAAGACTAGATCGTTTTTAGACTTGCAAAAACAACCAAAGCAATAACTCTAGTTACAAAACCAATATCAACCAATCACGAACAATCCAAATCTCAGTCACAAGCAAGAAACTAATGACAAAGTAGCAAAAATAAATCACACAAGGATTTATAGTGGTTCCACTAACATCTTGTTAGTGTAAATCCACTTTGAAGAGAGTATTTTATTACCACGATGAAAGGAATACAAGAGATTGATCCAATAAACACTATATTTCAATATAGAAAAGAGTTTGAGGAGAATAGAATTGAAGAATTGGAATTAGGCTATAAACCCTAATTCTCCCTTGAGAATAAACCATTGATGCCAAATCAAGTCTTCAAGCCCTCTCTTAATTGACTTCAGAAAATAGCTTATATAGAGGTTGGCCAATTACCCAAATATCCCCCGAATTAGTCACAAATCAGCTTGCTTAAACTTCAGCCCGAAAATAGCCCAAAGCTCACACAGACGTCTATCGAACCTCCTGACAGAAGAGATTACTTGGGCAAATTCACTCAGCACAGACGTCTGCTAGGGAAGTGTCAGACGTCTGTCTGAGCTCTCGGTAAACCAATTCCCTGCATTCAGACGTCTGTCATCCCCTATGACAGACGTCTGTCCCTATACCCAGCTGACATTAAACACCTTCCTGCTCATATCTCCTTCGTAAGAGCTCCGATTTAAGAACAATCACCTCCAACTCGAAGCTATCTTTGACCTCTTCAATCCAACATATAGTATCGCATACTTCAACACTCCACCTCGATACTATAACCATCTCAACTCCAAACTCCAATGCACCCAAGCATTTCCTTCTACCTTCGACCAAGCAACTTGAATGTTTCCCCAATGAGCTTCGGCATGGCCACCGCCCATTGTACTACACCAACGAGTTCAGGCAATGCCCCCACCCGCCAATGTAGTGTTGAAAACATTCAAATCAAAACCGTCTCTCCAAAAGACAATGTACTCAGGAGTGTAACAAGTACTTACCATGAAGATAGATTTCCAATCTCTCACCGCTATTCATTTTCCATCAAACATAAAATCACTCTCTCCAACTCGTGCCACCCCGTGGCACCTAGCAACTCAACAAGCGAATTAAGTTCGAGCAATGCTCGACCATCCCGTACGGCAATGCCTTTGTAAACATATCCACCGCATTATCCTTTGTATGCACTTTCCGAAGGTATACTAACTTACCCTCGTCCATGGCTATAAGAAATGACTCCCTCACCTCAATATGTTTGGTCCATGAGCTAAATGCCAAATTCTCCGCCAAATGGATAGCACTTTGGCTGTAATGACCTGGGATTTTGACGACTTTGGTTATCACATAAACAGGATGACGACTAACCAAACATCGAAAAATACCAGTCATTAGTGAAAGAAATTAGAGGGTGAGGAAAGATAAGATAGAAAATTAGAATAGAAGAAGACGAAGAACACAACATCAGAGTAACACGAATCTCACAGCGGAACAAATAAATATATTTCATAACATAACTTTGAAATACAAATCTGTACTCGAATATACATATCATTATCAAAGTGCAGCACTTACAACACAGCGGAAATAACTATAGCTATATGATCCTGAAGCCTCCTGCTCCTAGCTCTTCTGGTATATCTGTAAATCCTGACTACTTGACTGCCCGCACAAATTTAGGCACCCAAGAGTTTAGGGAAACAAACAAATAAATTCCGGGTCAGTCATGGGACTGGTGTGAGTAAAACAGTTTAAAACAGTTCAAGCAGGTAATCGATATCTCATAAGACCACGCCGTATAACGGAACGGGTTTTTCCCTTATGAGAATCCAAATTATCTTTATATCAAAAACCTTTTGATATTATAATAATGTCTATCAACACAATATAATAATCATCTAGCAGAAACGCTTTCATATCACGTTCTACATATATAGTATAAATCAAAACCGCAAGCACGTATTGGGTAATGGATTTCCAACTATGACAAGGTATGGAACCACCTTCCGCTAGTGTACCTCTAGAGAGGAATACACTGGGATCAACAAGAACATCTTGCAACCCAGTCACACATGACCGACCACTCATTTCGCTTGAGTGTATCGAATGTATATCACCAACGGTTGGGATCAGCGACTGTTTCCCGAATGGGACAGCATCAACAATAGATTTTTAGAAGTAAATGAAACTCTAGATCAGGTGATTATACACCCTACTTCGGTGCGACCGACTTAGTCATGCTGCCTGCCCGATTTCTGTCATTTACCAGTTGATGAGGCTAGAAGCTACGCTTTATCATCACACCAGATTCACTTTGAATGCCACATCGTCAAATCCATCAAATCACCGATTGACGTCTTCAACCATACATTATGTGTTAGCTAAAAGAAGTTTCCTTCTCCGCTTCCACTCTTGGTACGATTGGAAAAATCAATATATGTGATCGTCTGGAAATACTCTATCAGACATCCATCCATACAAGTCATCCCGGAACAGGATGAACCGAAGGCACTATTCTGTAAACAGGATAGCCCTTGCATAACTCCGTCTTCAATTTCTTTTGGCATATATGATTCGCAACGCTTATGCAAATACAGAGTGGTTCTTTGGATAATAATCCAACCGGTCTCTCCATATTAACAACGTTAAAATGGTCAAAACTTCGATAGTCTGTGATTTAACTATCGAAGAAAAACAGGTGTGCAAACAACGATATTATTTCCAAATGGAAATTTATATCGATCAAACATCATTCAACATTTATCTCTTTATTTCATTAATTTACTTATCTCCTATTTCCCTATATTCAATATTTCTTATTTTCTAAATTTGGAAAATATACGTTATTAACAATGGAAAACATTTCCATTTCTTGTTTTCTTTATTAGAAAACATTTCTGGTTCTTATTTGGAAAACATTTCCAAAACTCCTTCATTGGACTTAGACAGATGTTTAAACAAACATTGTTATGCCAACTCAAACCATTTCCTTTACAGCCGAACCTTAACTATTCCTTAGTTAAAAACGAAGCCAGTCAAGTTGGGGTAGAACTACCTCTCAGACCTTAACTGAACAACATTTCTAACTTTGAAATAGGCAAAGTTCACTTTATATTTCTTTAACTAACTTCCTTACTTAACCCTCCTTCGAATCATCTCTTATTCGATAATTCTTTCCTTCGAATAAGGTATATTCGATAACTCTTTTCAATTTACTCTATTTGATTAACCCTTACCAATTAACCCTATTGGACTAACGCTATTGGATTAACTCTATTGGACTAACGCTATTAATTTACTCATTTTACTTAACTCCTTTCGAATAAACTATATTCGATAACTCCTTTAACTCTATTCGAATAACTATATTCGATTAATTCCTGATTCTATTCGAATGAACTATATTTGATTAACTCGTTTGTTCTATTCGAATAAACTATATTCGATTAACTCGTTTGTTCTATTCGAATAAACTATATTCGATTAACTCATTTGACTCTATTAAACTATCATCGATTAACTCCTTTTAACTCGATTAAACTATCATCGATTAACTCCTTTATTCTATTCGAATAAACTATATTCGATTAACTCCTTTATTCTATTCGCTTTATAAAGATTTCCTTTTTAACAACGTTTATTCATTTTTAAAGATTTACTTTTAGTAACGGTTCTTCACTTCAAAAATGATTTCCTCCTTATAACAATTTCCTTTTTATAACATTTTCCCTTTCTCTAAATATCTCCTATTTATAAATATTCCAATTTACAAATATTCCTTATTTATAAATATTCCATTTATAAATATTTTATTTTCAAATTCCATTTTGAAAATATTCTCTTATCAACATTTCGGTACGTTAGGGTATTTAACACATTAAATCACGATGACCAATATCGTTCAAACACATATAATCGACAACAGATTATATATCACATCATATATCACAATATATGAATCACAGTAAAATAAATGTTGAGGAATCCGGTTGGATTCCTCCAAGTTGTCTCCCTGCATCCATAGATGTTATACAATATAAAATCAACATCACTTTTAGTTCCATATGATATATTTTGTTAAACAGAATCAATATAGAAATCCAACTAACTGGCTAGCAGTTCAATCAAACAGTCAGTACACAATCAAACAGCCAATATTTAACAGTTCTAAAAATGCAACATGAAATTATAAACTGTTCAGAGTTAGTGAGTTTTACTCACATTGGCGCGTTAGCCGTTAAATAATGATTTGCGTTATTTGGTTCAGTCGGACAATTTATTTCGCCATAAATTGTAACAATCTCGGATTCACTCACGGTCAGTCTCATTGTGTTGCTCCAGTCCATACGATCCTAACGGATCTGGTTTCGCGAAATTCTGATAACGTATGGAGGAGATATTCAACTTCGAAGTTTGAACTAGCAAATAAATTCATTTTAAACGTTAAAAAAATTAAGATGGACCTCACCCCTTTAACACATTCGGCCCAACTCCCTTCAAGCCCAAACCCGCGTTCCTTCTTTCTTCCCCTCCCAGTAAAACACGCCACAACTTCCTCTGTAAACCACACCATGACCACGTTTCTTCCACCAACTACTCCTTCGAATTCACCATGGAAATCACTACTCTTCACCAGTAAACTTCCTCTTCTCCCTCAGCCTCACGGATCCTCACTCGCATGCCAAATCGGAGTTGCGTCCTCCGTTAATCCCAACGGTGTCACCGAACCTTTTTGGCCCCAAATCCCATCAAAAATCCACAATATACGTCAAATCCTGCCCAGACTCCAAATCGAGTACCCAATCTCTCAAGCAACACTTATATTCTCCAATTCGATTAACCCTAACACAAAAACGTGGCGCTGTACCCCTTCGATGTGAGCAAACACAGTTCGAACTCATTGAAACTGGTACGAGCTTGAACGGAAATCAACCAAGAGCTCAAATGTACGAGTCTTGGTATTTAAAAGATTTTATGGAAATTTATATGGATTTTTGGAGGTCGATAGTTTACTGTATATTTTTTTCTATGGTGTGGCAGCTGAAAAGAAAATATATAGGGGATCATAAATTTTTGTGTGGTTGTAAGAGATGGGTGGGTGGCCTAATTTTGCTCCACACATAAATATTTATATTTTATTTTATTGATTTTCTATTCGTCTTTGGTCCCTAAAAATTCATGTGATCACACACAATACCCAAAAATCACGAAACTGGAAATCTAACAACTATTTGACATTGCGGATCCAACAAAATTAGTTTCGTCAAATTCCGACTTCGTTTGCAAAAGTGGCTATTTTTAAAGTCCTAAATAACCCTTTTAAATATATAAATATATTTAAAAATAATTAAATTAAATATTTATAAATAAATATTATCGTATATATTCATAGTGGAATACCATACAGCTCTAGAATATTCCGATATGAATTTCTAACTTGATATTCACTTCTGGTCAACCCGATATTTGATTTATATTGAAATTCCTTTTTAAAATATAAATAATTCCTTTATAAATTATAAAGGAATTCCACAGCGACTTTTCTGAAATTTGATTTGGATGTAAATCAAAATCTACACGACGAAATCCCAATTTTTCTCTTCCACTAGAAAGATATACTCCACCAGCTCCATACGTTTCTTGTTTCACAGAAATTCGGCTTAAAACGAATCCTGTACATTCAGTTGAAGTTCGAATCGCCAATTTACGAACTGCAGCGCCATTTCGAGCTCGTTTATAATTATATTATAAACTATACGTTCAAACTGTCGTTATTTAAATATATTCGTTATTCAAATTCAATCCCAGGCCGAATTAAATATCACAGATGATCCGGTTCACACCATATCGTCATTTCAGCCAATTTTGATTATTTCAGAATTAAATATATTATTTTAATTAAATATTTACCATTATTTAATTCCACGACCATTTAATTCACTATACCACCATTGATATAATTAAATAAATTAATCATAATACCTCTGCCAATGCGGGTCATTACAATCTTCCCCACTTAAAATAATTTCATCCTCGAAATTGCTAAAAGGTAGAGGACGACCCTATCGACTGGTTAGAACATATTTGTTCACTTCTTAACTTCAGTTTCAACTGAACCAATTTAAATTCAATTATTAATTACTTCTTATCAACGAAAATTTTCAAAAATCCTGAAAATTTTCTAACGCCTTAACTCTTCGAAAAATTTCGCCAGCACCTCCTTTGTACTGGTCAATCGGTAAAACCACAACTCGCCTCTTTGGGCCATCTTCAACCCAAAAGAAAATCAAACAGCCAAACGGCTTGCCAATTCGGCTCATAAATCATATATCCAATAGAAATATAAACTTGTACTTTTTGTCGGCATATCATTATATCCTTTCCACCTGTTATCAATTCAACAGATACAAGGGTCATCCCAATCAAATTCCAATCTGCTTTTATTCTCAACACAACCATTCGCTTATACCCGAGCCAAATATCATTTCAACCCGAGTTTCAATTCTTGATTTTCAATTTCTTAACTCCTCAATCGAATACCATTTCGGATTCTAATTTCACAAATCCAATCTTATTCGATTTCAATTCAACTTCAGTTATCACTTAACTGACTTTATTTTAATTCAAATTTGCTTTCACAAATTTCTGTTAAATTTGTTTTTAATTTAAACAGTCTTTCCCTGGGAGTTTTTAAACAGTTTACTATTTTCAAAAATCAAATTTTCCTTTTTGAAATTCAACTGAGCCCTTAATTAATATTCCATTAGTTAAATCACTTCTCTGTTTCTTTATCAATATTTGTTAACCAAATATTTTCAATAACCATATTGGCCTTTTATGTTATTTTGAAAAACATTTCCGAATATCGCCTTCCTTTATTTTATAAACTTTAGAAAATATATGCTATTTATAATTGGAAAATATTCCAATTACTTATCTCTTTTCTGATCTCGTTTATTTCTATACTTAGGAAATATTCTTTATTATATTTCCAAGCTTACACTTAATTGGGTTAAAACGAATGTTGTGTAAAACATCGTTACGACAACCCAAATACTATATTCAACTAACTCTTATTCAACATTGACCTTCGAGCCTGAAATCTTACTATTTATTTGTTAATAATGAAATCAATCAAGTTGGGGTATAACTACCTCTCAGACCTTGACCGAATAACATTTATAACGTCAAAACAGTTATGACTACTTATTCGAATAATCAATACCATGCAACTACTTATTCACTTTTAAATATGTATATGCTTCCTCTTTCTATTCTTACTGGATTTTATTCTTAGTCTTCCTTTTTGATTTTACTATTCTATTTCTAAGTTCGTTTCCTTATCGACTTCTATATATATATCGATACATTGATTTCTAACTATCAAATTATCTTAAAAATATTCAAACTCCTTAAATTCCCGGAAAAAATTTGCCATAACCTCCTTTGTACTAGGAGCATCGGGATATTTCAAATAGCCTCCCATGGCCCTCACCAATACAAAAGAAAAAAGAAAAAGCCAAGCGGCTAGCCGATACGGCGCATAAAATCTCATATATGAATTAAATACATACCTTTTCATCGAGCATTCTATTTATATACCTTCATACCTTATCCATACCTATCTCATGTATATTTATACCTGCCCAGTCTATTTTAACTATACCTGATTTTTCAACTCAATTCGTTAATTAACTCTTTAGTCTATTTCTCTTTTATATTTGAACATGACATGTTCAAATATATTTTAACTTGCTTATTAACTAATTTGAATCCAAACTTCAAATTTAAGTTCTATATTCGATTTCGAATGTACATTTACAAATCCAATTCACCTTTCAAAGTTCAACTTCAAATTCAAAACTCGATTAACTAATTCCTCTTCGACTTAGTTAATTCTATTCAAATTTTATATCACTAATCCCATTTGAATTTCTATATTCAAATTCTATATATTCAAATCATATATATCAAATTCTATTATTCAAATTCTATTTGAATTCTATAGTTTAAATTCCATTTGAATTCTATATTCAAATTCTATATATTCAAATCCTATATATCAAATTCTATTATTCAAATTCTATTTGAATTCTATAGTTTAAATTCCATTTGAATTCTATATTCAAATCCTATATTTGAATTCCTTTATATTTTCTGTATTCAAATTCTATATTTGAATTCCATTTTAATTTCTATATTCAAATTCCATTTCAATTCTCTTATTCAAATTCTATATTTGAATTTCATTTCAAATCTCTTATTCAAATTCTATATTTGAATTTCGTTATTCAAATCTATTTTCAAACTCCATTTGAATTTCTATATTCAAATCTATTTGAATTCTCTTTATTTCATTTCAATTCCATTTGAATCTTCTGTATTCAAATTCTATATCACTTCCATTGAATTTCATATATTCAAACTCCCTTTGAATTTCTATATTCAAATCCCCTTTGAATTTTCGTATTCAAATCCCCCTTGAATTTTCTTATTCAAATCCCCCTTGAATTTTCTTATTCAAATCCCCTTGAAATTTCTTATTCAAATCCCCTTTGAATTTTCTTATTCAAATTCTATGTTTGAACTTCCTTTATTCAAATTCCTTTTCAAACTTTCTTTATTCATTCTTTAAATAAGTCTCGATTTCAATTCCTTTTGAAATCGATATTTCTACCTTTGGAAAATAGATTTCCCTTTAAATTTCACACTTGTATTTTTATTTCTGAATTATCCAGTGACAATTCTTTTCACTTCATTTATAAAAGAACTATTTATAAACTTCGTTTATAAAGGAACTTCTCGTTTTATTTCTTTTAAAACAAGTTAATATTTCAAATCAATTTAAAATTTCAAATTCTATTATTCAAATTCTATATTATAAATCCCATTTTGAAATTCAACACAACTTGTCTTTCCCAAAACAAATTCAAAACAGTATCTCTGTTAGTAATTCATCACTTACAACTCAAAATGAATATTGATGATGCAGCTGTCATCATCAGAATCTATTTCCCAGCGATCGAAGTGAGTTCAATACTATAAAACCATTTCTAAACATTTCCACCTTGAAATCCATTTCAAAATATAATTCACGCTGCTTGTAAAACAATTTAAAATCACCCAGGATCTTAAATTTTCCTTATTTTTAATCCAAATCCATTTACAAACACTTATCCAATTCTCCAGAGTTTTAACTCAATTTCTGGTTTAAAATTTCAGATTCAACTCATCTGATTTCACGTATTTCACTTATATGAATTCTGATTGGTTATTTACATAACCATTTAAATTATAATCCTACTCGATTATAATCACAACCAGTATATCCGCTGTATTATAATTTTGATATATATATCTTCTCTATATCAAGACATACCTTGGGTAAACTTATTTTAAATTTACCCTCTTTTCAAAACATATCATGCGGACCCATCGTATTCGAGTGTTTAGTAACTCCTACCGATACAGTGGATCAAACTGATCAACCAGAACCCATAAACAACTCAACCAATAAATCACCACAATATAAAACAATTTTTATATCAATAACAAATACGTTCACTCGTATATATATACACTCAACTCAATCTAGGGTATTACTAACCCTATCTCTACTGAGTCATGCCACAGAGCCAAGGTAATTCACTTAACTTAAGCTCTAATACCAACTGTAATGACCTGGGATTTTGACGACTTTGGTTATCACATAAACAGGATGACGACTAACCAAACATCGAAAAATACCAGTCATTAGTGAAAGAAATTAGAGGGTGAGGAAAGATAAGATAGAAAATTAGAATAGAAGAAGACGAAGAACACAACATCAGAGTAACACGAATCTCACAGCGAAACAAATAAATATATTTCATAACATAACTTTGAAATACAAATCTGTACTCGAATATACATATCATTATCAAAGTGCAGCACTTACAACACAGCGGAAATAACTATAGCTATATGATCCTGAAGCCTCCTGCTCCTAGCTCTTCCGGTATATCTGTAAATCCTGACTACTTGACTGCCCGCACAAATTTAGGCACCCAAGAGTTTAGGGAAACATACAAATAAACTCTGGGTCAGTCATGGGACTGGTGTGAGTAAAACAGTTTAAAACAGTTCAAGCAGGTAATCGATATCTCATAAGACCACGTCGTATAACGGAACGGGTTTTTCCCTTAAGAGAATCTAAATTATCTTTATATCAAAAACCTTTTGATATTATAATAATGTCTATCAACACAATATAATAATCATCTAGTAGAAACGCTTTCATCTCCTGCTCTACATATATAGTATACAATCAAAACCGCAAGCACGTATTGGGTAATGGATTTCCAACTATGACAAGGTATGAAACCACCTTCCGCTAGTGTACCTCTAGAGAGGAATACACTGGGTTCAACAAGAACATCTTGCAACCCAGCCACACATGACCGACCACTCATTTTGCTTGAGTGTATCGAATGTATATCACCAACGGTTCGGATCAGCAACCGTTTCCCGAATGGGACAGCATCAACAATAGATTTTTAGAAGTAAATGAAACTCTAGATCAGGTGATTATACACCCTACTTCGGTGCGACCGACTTAGCCATGCTGCCTGCCCGATTTCTGTCATTTACCGATTGATGAGGCTAGAAGCTACGCTTTATCATCACAACAGATTCACTTTGAATGTCACATCATCAAATCCATCAAATCACCAATTGACGTCTTCAACCATACATTATGTGTTAGCTAAAAGAAGTTTCCTTCTCCGCTTCCACTCTTGGTACGGTTGGAGAAATCAATATACGTGATCGTCTGGAAATACTCTATCAGACATCCGTCCATACAAGTCATCCCGGAATAGGATGAACCGAAGGCACTATTCTGTAAACATGATAGCCCTTGCATAACTCCGTCTTCAATTTCTTTTGGCATATATGATTCGCAACGCTTATGCCAATACAGAATGGTTCTTTGGATAATAATCCAACCGGTCTCTCCATATTAACAACGTTAAAATGGTCAAAACTTCGATAGTCTGTGATTTAACTATCGAAGAAAAATAGGTGTGCAAACAACGATATTATTTCCAAATGGAAATTTATATCGATCAAACATCATTCAACATTTATCTCTTTATTTCATTAATTTACTTATCTCTTGTTTCCCTATATTCAATATTTCTTATTTTCTAAATTTGGAAAATATACGTTATTAACAATGGAAAACATTTCCATTTCTTGTTTTCTTTATTATAAAACATTTCTGGCTCTTATTTGGAAAACATTTCCAAAACTCCTTCATCGGACTTAGACAGATGTTTAAACAAACATTGCTATGCCAACTCAAACCATTTCCTTTACTGCCGAACCTTAACTATTCCTTAGTTAAAAACGAAGCCAATTAAGTTGGGGTAGAACTACCTCTCAGACCTTAACTGAACAACATTTCTAACTTTTAAATAGGCAAAGTTCACTTTATATTTCTTTAACTAACTTCCTTACTTAACCCTCCTTCTAATCATCTCTTATTCGATAATTCTTTCCTTCGAATAAGGTATATTCGATAACTTTATTCAATTTACTCTATTCGATTAACCCTTATCAATTAACTCTATTGGACTAACGCTATTGGATTAACTCTATTGGACTAACGCTACTGATTTACTCATTTTACTTAACTCCTTTCGAATAAACTATATTCGATAACTCCTTTAACTCTATTCGAATAACTATATTCGATTAACTCCTGATTCTATTCAAATAAACTATATTCGATTAACTCGTTTGTTCTATTCGGATAAACTATATTCGATTAACTCGTTTGTTCTATTCGAATAAACTATATTCGATTAACTCATTTGACACTATTAAACTATCATCGATTAACTCCTTTTAACTCGATTAAACTATCATCGATTAACTCCTTTATTCTATTCGAATAAACTATATTCGATTAACACCTTTATTCTATTCGCTTTTCAAAGATTTCCTTTTTAACAACGTTTATTCATTTTTAAAGATTTACTTTTAGTAACGGTTCTTCACTTCAAAAATGATTTCCTCCTTATAACAGTTTCCTTTTTATAACATTTTCCCTTTCTCTAAATATCTCCTATTTATAAATATTCCAATTTATAAATATTCCTTATTTATAAATATTCCATTTTCAAATTCCATTTTGAAAATATTCTCTTATCAACATTTCGGTATGTTAGGGTATTTAACACATCAGATCACGAAGACCAATATCGTTCAAACACATATAATAGACAACAGATTATATATCACATCATATATCACAATATATGAATCACAGTAAAATAAATGTTGAGGAATCCAGTTGGATTCCTCCAACCTGTCTCCCTGCATCCACAGATGTTATACAATATAAAATCAACATCACTTTCAGTTCCATATGATTTATTCTGTTAAACAGAATCAATATAGAAATCCAACTAATTGACTAGCAGTTCAATCAAACAGTCAGTACACAATCAAACAGCCAATATTTAACAGTTCTAAAAATGCAACATGAAATTATAAACTGTTCATAGTTATTGAGTTTTACTCACATTTACGCGTTAGCCGTTAAATAACGGTTTGCGTTATTTGATTCAGTCGAACAATTTATTTTGCCATAAATTGTAACGAGCTCGAATTCACTCCCGGTCAGTCCCATTGTGTTGCTCCCGTCCATACGATCTTAACGGATCTTGTTTCGTGAAATTCTGATAAAGTATGGAGGAGATATTCAACTTCGAAGTTTGAACTAGCAATTAAATTCATTTTAAACCTTAAACAAATTAAGACGGATCTCACCCCTTTAACACATCCGACCCAACTCCCTTCAAGCCCAAACCCGTGTTCCTTCTTTCTTCCCCTCCCAGTAAAACACGCCACAACTTCCTCTGTAAACCACACCATGACCACGTTTCTTACACCAACTACTCCTTCGAATTCACCATGGAAATCACTACTCTTCACCAGTCAACTTCCTCTTCTCCCTCAGCCTCACGGATCCTCACTCGCATGACAAGTCGGAGCTGCGTCCTCCATTCATCCCAATGGTGTCACCGAACCTTTTTGGCCCCAAATCCCATCAAAAATCAACAACAGACGTCAAATCCTGCCCAGGCTCCAAATCGAGTACCCAATCTCTCAAACAACGCTTATATTCTCCAATGCGATTAACCCTAACACACAAAACGTGGCGCTGTACCCCTTCGATTCGAGCAAACACAGTTTGAACTCATTGAAACTGGTACGAGCTTGAATGGAAATCAACCACGAGCTCAAATATACGAGTCTTGGTATTTAAAAGATTTTGTGGAAATTTATATGGATTTTTGGAGGTCGATAGTTTACTGTATATTTTTTTCTAAGGTGTGGCTGCTGAAAAGAAAATATATAGGGGATCATAAATTTTTGTGTAGTTGTAAGAGATGGGTGGGTTGCCTAGTTTAGCTCCACACATAAATATTTATATTTTATTTTATTGATTTTCTATTTGTCTTTGGTCCCTAAAAATTCCTGTGATCACACACGATACCCAAAAATCACAAAACTAGAAATCTAACAACTATTTGACATTGCTGATCCAACAAAATTAGTTTCGTCGAATTCCGACTTCGTTTGCAAAAGTGGCTATTTTTAAAGTCCTAAATAACCCTTTTAAATATATAAATATATTTAAAAATAATTAAATTAAATATTTATAAATAAATATTATCGTATATATTCATAGTGGAATACCATACAGCTCTAGAATATTCCGATATGAATTTCTAACTTGATATTCACTTCTGGTCAACCCGATATTTGATTTATATTGAAATTCCTTTTTAAAATATAAATAATTCCTTTATAAATTATAAAGGAATTCCACAACGACTTTTCTGAAATTTGATTTGGACGTAAATCAAAATCTACACGATGAAATCCCGATTTTTCTCTTCCACTAGAAAGATATACTCCACCAGCTCCACACGTTTCTTATTTCACAGAAATCCGGCTTAAAACGAATCCTGCACATTCAATTGAAGTTCGAATCGCCAATTTACGAACTGCAGCGCCATTTCGAGCTCGTTTATAATTATATTATAAACTATATGTTCAAACTCTCTTTATTTAAATATATTCGTTATTTAAATTCAATCCCAGGTCGAATTAAATATCACAGATGATCTGGTTCACACCATATCGTCATTTCAGCCAATTCTGATTATTTAAGAATTAAATATATTATTTAATTTATTATTTTAATTAAATATTTACCATTATTTAATTCCATGACCATTTAATTCACTATACCACCATTGATATAATTAAATAAATTAATCATAATAACTCTGCCAATGCGGGTCATTACATTGGCTATCACATCGAACATCAACACTCTCATGTTCGAAACCCAAGTCACACAATAATCGTTTCAAGTAGAGTGCCTCCTTAGCCGCTTCCACAATGGCAATCAACTCCGCCTCCGTAGTGGATAAAGCAATTACGGTTTGCAATCGCGATTTCCAACTAATGGCTATCCCGCCAAGTGTGAAGACATACCCGAAAGTTGATTTCCTCCAATCCCTATCACCGGCGTAGTCCGAGTCACAATAACCAACCAACTTGCAACTCCTATCATCATTAGCGCCAAAGACAAGTCCATGAGATGTTGTGCCTTTCAAGTATCTCATAATAGCCTTCACGGCTTCCCAATGCAATTTCCCCGGATTAGCCATATACCGACTAACCACCCCGACGGCATTTGCAATATCGGGCCTTGTACACACCATTGCGTACATCAAACTACCAACCGCACTTGCATATGGCACCTTTGCCATATAAGCCTTGTCTTTATTCCTGATAGGTGATCCCTTCTCGGAAAGCTTCATATGCAAAGGTAAAGGCGTATTTAACGCCTTTGCATCCTCCATGCTAAACTGGCAAAGCACTTTCTTAACGTATTCCTTTTGAGTCAATCTAAACTCAAAACGCTTTCAGTCCCTTCCTATTTCCATGCCCAAGATTTTTCTTGCTTCTCCAAGATCCTTCATCTCGAATTCCGATTTCAAAAGCATCTTCAACTTGTTGATTTCATTTTGATCCTTGGAAGCAATGAGCATATCGTCCGCATACAAGAGTAAATACACCCAACAATCATTTCCTAACCTCTTGAAATTTACGCAGGCATCCTTGATGCTTCAATGGAAGCCACTTTCAAGCATGAAATGATCGAATCTCTTGTACCATTGTCTAGGCGATTGCTTTAACCCATATAGTGATTTCTTCAACTTGCAAACCATATTAGACTTACCATCTACAACAAACCCTTCCGGTTGCTCCATGTAGATGTCTTCATCCAAGTCTCCATGCAAGAAGGCGGTTTTCACATCAAGTTGCTCCAACTCCAAGTCATGGATAGCAACTATGGCTAGTAAAACCCGGATAGATGAATGACGAACCACTGGTGCAAAAATTTCATCATACTCCTTTCCTTTCCTTTGTGAGAACCCCTTTGCCACTAACCTTGTTTTGTACCTTCCATCGTCCTTCACCTTGTAAATCCATTTGCACCCTATAGCACGGTTTCCTTGAGGAAGTGGAACCAACTCCCAAGTTCGGTTCTGTATAAGCGATTGCATCTCTTCCTCCATGGCGCAAATCGACTTCAAGCTCTCTCTCGACTCCATGACGTCATCAAGGTCCATCGGCTCATCTTGGACAACATTGAGAGCATAGTCCAAATCATCACTAAAGCTAAGGTAGTTCCAATCACCATATCTTTCAGGAGGCCTTATTGCACGTCGACCAACCCGAGTAGCAATATTAACACCTAAACCCTTTCGGCTCCACCTTGAGTCGAAACTTCTCTAGTGTCATGTACATCACCAACACCATTACTAGAGGAACCATGTTGACTATGTGATGTTTCATCAATCGCTTCAACCCCACGAGCTTGTTCAACTCTACTACCACCTGGATGGAATGTGGGAATGACTTCCTTCTCCTTTCATTCACCATGAACCAAATCCAGAATCTCCGATGAGCTCTCATTCACCTTGAATAAAGCCAACTCATCCAAAGTGACATGACAAGAATTAACAACCTTCTTCATTTTCGGATTCCAAATCTGACAGCCTTTCACGCCATCCGTGAAACCAAGCAAGATCCCCTTGAATGCCCTAGCTCCAAGCTTATCATTCCCCGGATCATGCACATAAACTGGGCTACCAAACACATGAAGATATCTCAAGTCCACACTCTTCCCTTTCCACACTTCCTCCAGAATTTTGTTACCAATGGCCGAGCACGGAATTCGATTTAAAATATGCACCGCGGTTGACAAAGCTTCGGCCCAAAATCCCTTAGACAAACCCGATGTCAATCTCAAGCATCGAGCTTTCTCAAGTAGATTTCGGTTCATTCTCTCCGTTACTCCATTAGATTGCGGATCTCCCGGTGTAGTAAAATGTCTCCGGATCTCGTGATGCTTACAATACTCGAAGAATTCACGCGAGACATATTCGCTGCCATTGTCGATCCTTAACACCTTCAAAGTCTTACCACTCTCATTCTCAACAAGAGCCTTCCACACTTTGAACTTAGCAAATGCCTCCGACTTGGCTCCCATTACATACACCCATACCTTGCGAGACAAATCATCAATGAAAGAGATATAATACCTTGCTCCTTCCAAAGAAGCAACCGGTGTCAGTCCCTAAACATCTGAATGAACATACTCAAGAACCTCCTTTGAGTCATACTTGCCTTCATCGAATGATACCCTTGTTTGCTTCCTCATGACACATTCCTCGCAAAACTCTAGTTTGTTGAAACTCTCACCCTCGATCATCTCCCGCTTCCGAAGAATATCCAAACTCCTCTCCGAGACATGACCCAATATCAAATGCCACAATCGTGTCGCATCCAAGTCACGAGAACTATCAACACCCACACAAGTCTCACCTCCTATGGTCACACCTTGAAGCAAATATATACCATGAGTCCTAGCATCCTTTATAACCATAAGCGCTCTCTTCGAAACCCTCAAGCAATCCTTCTCGATAGTGATCTTGCATCCTAGAGAATCCAATTGCCCCAAAGATATAAGCGACTTCCTAAGTCCTGAAACATAGCGAACATTGGTGAGCGTGCGAACAACTCCATCAAACATCCTTATTTGCACGGAGCCACTACCCACTGACTTGCAAATAGCACCATTTCCCGTAGCAATTGCATTTTCCTCTTTGACCTCAAAGGAGGAAAAACAATCTCTATTTGGCGTCATATGATACGACGCACCCGAATTGAGTACCCATTCGTTACCCGAAACACCCGTTGCTACAGCCGTCAACACATTTTCAACTACTTCACCATCTCCACTCTCCACTGCTACGGATGAGGACGCTACTTCCTACTTATCTTTGTCCGAATATTCATTTTTCCAATGTCCCGGTTTCTTACATATAAAGCACTTACCATTTCTCTCTTTTGATTTACCTCTTCCACCGGGTTTTCTTGATTTAGAACGCCCCCCGGTTTCCTTTCTTCACATTCTTTTCTTTCTACACAAACAACCCATGACTACTACTAGCTCCACTACTACCCTCACTCATCTCCTTCATTTGATCTCTTAACTCCTCACTAAGAAGACCCGCCTTGACATCATCTAGAGTCAAGGTATCCCGTCCATAGATCAAACTATTTGAGAAACTTGTATAGCGATCCGACAATGAACACAATAATATCATCGCCTTTTGCTCTTCCTCAATCTTCAAATCAATGGCCTTCATCTTCATGAGCAAGTCGTCAAATGCATTCAAATGTGACTTAAGCGAATTACCCTCCTTCATCTTGAAGGTGAAAAACGTTCGCAACAAGATCAAACGATTAGTGAGCTACTTCTTCATATAAAGTTCTTCCAACTTGTCCCAAATACCTTTAGCGGTAGTCTCAACACTAATTTCGGAGATCACATTCTCCCCCATAGCAAGTTGAAGAGTAGTGTAAGCCCATTCCTCCATCTCCTCTCTCTCAACATCCAAGATATCACTTGGCAATAAGTGAGTATCAAATACTACTTGGTGCACCCGATTCCGCCTAAGAACCGCTTTTGTCACTTCTCAAAGTCATTATCACCATTCCACTTATCAATAACCAACAGAGAACCCGACGCCACATACGAACCCCGTACATATGGCGCCACACTATTCGGACTTATGGTTGAAGGACTTACCGAGCTACTATCCATCTCCGGCATTTTCACAAACACCTAACAAGCACCAAAACAGCTCTAATACCAACTGTTGTAACCGTTGTGATTAATCTGATTCAAGACCACTCGAATCTGATATCTAAACCACAATGCGCTAGTGGAAGACTAGATCGTTGTTAGACTTGCAAAAACAACCAAAGCAATAACTCTAGTCACAAAACCAATATCAACCAATCACGAACAATCCAAATCTCAATCACAAGCAAGAAACTAATGACAAAGTAGCAAAAATAAATCATACAAGGATTTATAGTGGTTCTACTAGCATCTTGTTAGTGTACATCCACTTTGAAGAGAGTATTTTATTACCATGATGAAAGGAATACAAGAAATTGATCCAATAAACACTATATTTCAATATAGAAAAGAGTTTGAGGAGAATAGAATTGAAGAATTGGAATTACGTTATAAACCCTAATTCTCCCTTGAGAATAAACCCTTGATGCCAAATCAAGTCTTCAAGCCCTCTCTTAATTGTCTTCAGAAAATAGCTTATATAGAGGTTGGCCAATTACCCAAATTGCCTCTGAGTTAGTCACAAATCAGCTTGCTTAAACTTCAGCCCAAAAATAGCTCAATGCTCGCACAGACGTCTGTCGAACCTCCTAACAGACGTCTGTCATCTTCCAGAGATTACTTGGGCAAATTCACTCAGCATAGACGTCTGCCAAGGAAGTGTCAGACGTCTATCTGAGCTCTCGGGAAACCAATTCCCTACAGTCAGACGTCTGTCATTCCCTATGATAGACGTCTGTCCCTATACCCAGCTGACAGTAAACACCTTCCTACTCATATCTACTTCATACGAGCTCCGATTTGCGAACATCCACCTCCGACTCGAAGCTATCTTCGACCTCTTCAATCCAACATATAGTATTGCATACTTCAACAACCAAAACAATTTAACCTTGCCCACACAAACACAAAATCACTAACAGAATAAAAAACCGACTCACCAGCACATCACGTACGATCCACATTTTAAACTTGCTCAACATAGGTGGTTACAGTTACAGCTGCCATTGGGTAATGGTATCAGCACTGAGAGCAAGGATGGGAATGATGAGAAAGTCGCGTGTTGCTGACGAGTAGTGACATGAGAAGCGACCACAGCTGGGATGAGCACTCTGCATAATAGGTCGGTTATTCTCTTAATAGAGGGAAGATGATATTTACATGTCATCACTTTGATACTTAAGCCTTTAATCATTGTTTTCATGGCTTTGTTTTCATTGGAAAGACGTTCTAATGCAAAAAAATGTTAGTATAACTTTTCGTTGCACGCCATGCCAAGGGTAAACAGTCGATTTTGGAGAGATCGCTAGGGTATTTGATACAAGTTAAACAATGTGTAATACAAATGGTATCTGACATGTGTCAATAAATTTTTTACATCATAAGAGAGACATTTAATAGTAAAAAAAATAAGGTATAGAAAGGAAATTACGCTCGGTATTTTATAATGGTTCGTGTTAAATGTTCATATGCCCACTATCCTTTTTTATTTACTCACTCTAATATAGTCGAGAAGCTTATTACATTAAGAGTTGTAACAACCCGTATTTTTGAATAACATGTTATAACATAAATGGAGGCAGAATTAAACTGTAAAATCTGAATCAAGGGAAACGGGCTGTGCCATTGCGTTCGTCTCGGAAAAATACGCGAAATAGAGTCCGAGTTTTCGAAAATCGGAGTCCGTATGACCAAGATATGGCCTCGCGAAGTTTCACGAAAAATTCACAAATTAAAGTATACTTAATTAAGTGAAATGGGTTGCGCAGAGAAACATATATATATTGATATATATATATATATAAAATTGAAAATTAAATAAATAAATATGCAAAAATGTTCAAAACAGCGAATTGGGAGAGGGGAATAACCGAACCGGCCGATTTTTGAGGTCGACCCTAGCCCGCTGGGTCGACTAGGGGTTAATCCAGGGTGTTTGGCTGTCAACCCGTGGGCCGATTCGCTCAAATGCAGATTTTGCATTTGAATGGTTCTCATGGTTCAGCTTTAATCTAAAGGCCCTAGATGGTTCCTACACTTGACTTCTTCCCCAAGACATGCTTTGATGGCTTGGATTGAATCTAGGGTTAATCCTATGGCTAATATTACCCTAATCTTCTATAAAAAGGACCTAACACCTAGCCTAAATCATCATTATTCATTCCTACAACTAAACTATGCCAAAATTGCTCCTCTCATGGCCTCCACTCTCATGCTAAAATTTTAAGTTAAATTATATGAGAGATTTTGAATGCATACAAGTATTTTCAAGCTTGTATGAATGTTCTTAGTTTGCATTCAAGTCAAGTTGCAACATTTCTATTTCAAAGCAAGGGTTTTTATTGATTTGGCTCAAGGGTTTTTCATTTGGAGCTTGCATATTTGGGTTTTTAGTGCTTGCATAAGGGCTTCGTCTCAATCTTTATAATAAATATTTATTTGTGTCTTCATAGCATGGTAAGCCCTTTTCTACTTTCTTTCTTTGAACTCTAAAGTTAAATGAATGATGCAAGTTTGGGGTTGATCATTATATGCAAGTTTGGTTGGTCATTATATGCAAGTTTGGTTGATCATTATATGCAAGTTTGGTTGATCATTATATGCAAGTTTGGATGATCATTATGCAAGTTGGTTTAATCATTATGTATGACACATGTTGCTATGTTATGCAAGTTTGGGTTGATCATGTTATCATGTTATGCAAGTTAAACTTGAGGTTTTGAGCATAAAGCTCCAAGCTTTATATTAAAGGTTGCATTTTGGCAACATGAAAGTTATCATATCCCTTATGATAACTTGCATGTGAGGCCAAATGCGAACTTCTAGCAACTTTTACATGTTATTTATCATCATGTATCACTCATATGCTAAGTTTTATCCGCTGCTTTACTACTCTGTTTTACTTATATGTTCTGTCTTGTGATATCTGCATGCATGTTTACCTTGTTTAACGCCCCTCCAAAGCTAATGTCCTTGCTAGAGTGGCATTGGCGGAGGTGGGGTGTTACATTTGGTATCAGAGCATAAGGTTTACAAGATTTGAGCAAAAGTGTTTTTAAAACTTACCTTTTGAAAAACTATTTTCAAAACCAATTAATTATTTTCCAAGAAAAGTCTAGTTTATTTTAAAAGGCTATTCCCCAAAAGCCATAGCACTATCCTTCGTTTCTTCGTTCTGAATATATCTTTTTCTTCGTTTTAGTATGGTCGATCGCTTTAACATCCCGGAAGGCGTTCAAGTACCCGTCTGGTTCCGGAGGTTTATGGAGGCAAGGGCGAATGAAGCCGGCCCCGCGAACATTCCTCCTCCTTCCCCCGTCGCTAACATCTCTCCTTCTCCCGTAGCTGAGGTTCCTCCTCCCCCTCAGCATCCGCAAGAGGATTTCGCTAAGCTTTGCAAAGATTTTAAGGCGATGGGTTGCAAGAATTTTGTCGGAACGGAGACTTCTGTGGAGGCAAGAAACTGGTTAAAGGAAACTGAAGACCTCTTTGCTATCTTTGATGTGGAAGATCGTAGGAAAGTTCTGTTGGCGGTATGGCTATTGAAAGGGGACATGATAGTTAGGGAATACGTGGATAAGTTTAATCAACTTGCTCAGTTCGGTCTAGAATGGGTTAACACCGCTCGGAAGAAGGCCCTATGCTTTGCTCTAGGATTGAATGAGCCATTGCGTGGTTTGGCCATATCTCATATACCCCTGGGGGCGACCTTCGAAAATTTGGTGAATATGGCCCTACTTCAAGAGGAAGATAAGAGTGGCAAGAAGGAGGTCAAGGCAAATGAGTCCCAAGGCAAGAAGGAAGGTACCGAGAAAAGAGATAAGAACAACAACAAGGCAAGAAAGACAAGAAAGTGCAACTTCTGTAGGATCACTGGGCACATAGCCAAGGATTGCAGGAAGAAGAAGAGGAAGTTAGGCAAGTGTTTTCATTGCGGAGAATCTGGACATTTTAGCAAGGATTTCCCCAAGAAGCAAGGACAAGGGCAAGAACGAACTCAGCGAGTAGGACCCTCTGGAGGGCAGTTGCAGGCTCTCCTCACTCTTCCAGCTTTTGGTCGAGGTAGTGTTTCTGTAAAAGGTCATGTTTACATTTCTGATTTCCCTGTTCATACCTTATTTGATTCTTGCGTATCGCATAGTTTTATTTCCTCTGACATTGTTGAAAGTTTGCACCTAAGTACTAGCCTAGTTGAGGATCCCGTTAGTGTTTCAAATCCAATTGGGGGTTCCGCCCATCTACCTGTGGTTTGTATGGATTTGAAAATCTCTATCTTGAGCATAGAATTCATGTGTAATGCTTAGGTTCTCGGGTTATGGGATACGGGTTGATTTTGGGTGTGGATTGGTTGTCCAGTTATGGAGCCATCCTCGATTGTGAGCATAGGGTGGGGAGGCTCATGACTCGCCTCGATACCCTAGAAATTTCTTGTAACCCTAGAGGTCCCGTCATGTTATGTTATCTTGAATCTCTCGACTCGTCCATCGATGATCTGCAATCTGTAAGGGTGGTCCGAGACTATCCCGATGTCTTTGAAGAAGTTAAGGGGTTACCCCCTAAACGAGAGATAGATTTTCGCATTTATCTAGTCGATAATGCCAAGCCGGTATCATTGCCCGTTAGGCACATGGCCCCTCGAGAAAGAAGGGAGCTCAGTAAGCAAGTCAAGGAATTGCTTGAGAAGAATTTTATTAGGCGAAGCATTTCTGAATGGGGTGCTCCGGTGGTATTCGCTACTAAGGCGGATGGTTCGCTTCGTCTATGTGTTGATTATCGAGAGTTGAACAAGCTGACAAAGAAGAATAGGCACCCGTTACCGAGGATTGATGATCTCTTTGACCAGCTTGTAGGTGCTTCTGTTTTCTCTCAGCTCGATCTAGCCACCGGATTCCATCAGCTTAGAGTGGCTGAGGATAGCATTGATAAAACTGCGTTTAGGACTCCAGATGGATTCTTTGAATGGCTTGTCATGCCATTCAGTTTGACTAATGCACCCGCCTACTTCGTAGACTTGATGAGTAGGGTGTTCAGGGAGTTCCTTAACAAGTTTGTTGTGGTCTTCATGGACGATATTCTGATCTTCTCAAAGGATGAGGAAGAGCATGCTAGGCATCTCAAGGAAGTGATGAATACGCTTAGAGCGCATCAGTTGAAAGCCAAGTTCTCCAAATGTCATTTCTGGAGAAGGGAAGTTCGGTTTCTTGGACATATAGTTTCTAAGCAAGGTAGGAATGCGACCGAAGTAAGAAGCTTTCTCGGTTTGGCGGGCTACTGTAGGAAGTTCATCAGGGACTTCGCTAAGATTTCGGCCCCTCTTACTAAGTTGACGAAGAAGAACTTAGTCTTTGCATGGGACTTGGTGTGTGAGCTTGCTTTTCAAAGGCTCAAGAGAGCCCTTACCTCAGCTCCAGTTTGGCAACGTGGATTGGCACTGTTTTCAAGAGATAGTTTTCTGCGTGGGATACCGTATAGTATGTAAACAAGATCCAAGATTCACTAACGAATCTTGGAAAGCTTGCATGAAACCATGAGTACGCAGTTGGGTGAAAGCCAAGTATTTTAGGCAAAGAATAAGTGGAAGTGGAATGAGAGGCAACGATGAAATGAGTTCTAACTCATATTTTGGAAATAAGAATTAAGAACTACGGAATTGTGAAGTTAAAAGACGGTCAAGGCACGATGGGAATAAGCACAAGAAAAATGCGGCTTAGAAGACTGAAGACTAGATACGCGCATTTAATCTCTTTCTAAGAGTATATCCTTGATCCCTATTGTTCCGTAGAGCTTACTCGAATGCTATCTTTTAAGTATATCCTCTCGGTCCTATCCTCAATCTTAGTTCTGTTGCAAACCCCATAAGGAGTATGACTCGCCTGTTTGTGAGATATAGTTAGGGTGAAGATGTTCGTCACCAAACTATTTGGGCTTTATGGGATATGGGTAATAATTGATAGACTTACAAAGAGAGCCCATTTTATTCCGGTGAGAAGCAAGAGGACCGTATCACGGCTAGCATCTGTTTATCTTCAAAAGATAGTGCAGCTGCATGGAGTTCCTTCTAGCATAGTTAGCGATCGTGATCCAATTTTCACTAGCCAGTTCTGGAATAGTTTGCAAGAAGCAACGGGTACGCGATTGAATCTGAGTATAGCCTATCACCCCCGGACGGATGGCCAAACCGAAAGGGTGAATAGAGTGCTAGAAGATCTTTTGAGGTTTTGTGTTCTCGACTTCGGTGGTACTTGGGAAGACCACCTTCCTCTTGTAGAGTTTGCTTATAATAATAGCTATCAAGCCAGCATAGGGATGGCACCATTTGAAGCTTTGTATGGGAGGCCGTGTAGGTCACCATCTTGTTAGTGGGAGACAACAGATAGACTTATACTTGGGACCGATATGATACGGGACACATCCGAGAAAGTTGAATTGGTGAGAAGAAGGATGAAAGCGGCCCAAGATAGACAGAAATCCTATGCTGACAAGCGAAGGGCAGATTTGGAATTCGAAGTGGGAGACATGGTTTTCGTGAAGGTTACTCCTTTGTGTAATGTGGTACGTTTTGGAGCAGTTGGGAAGTTGGCACCAAGGTTCGTAGGACCCTTCCCTATCGTAGAGAGAATTGGAAAGATGGCCTATAAGGTGGAATTTCCAGAAAAGCTAGCCGGAGTGCATAATGTCTTTCATGTCTCGCATCTCCGAAAGTGCCTGCATGAGTCCGCTGAGGTGGTTGAACCAAGCATTCTTGAAGACATTGAGGTAGAGAAAGAAGCAACCTTGAGAAAAGCTCCGATCCGTATCTTGGGAATAGAGATCAAGAAGCTAAGGAATCGAGAAGTCAAATTGGTGAAAGTTCAGTGGGGTGAAGTCGACGAAGATGCAACTTGGGAAACCGAGGAGAAGATGCGTGGGCTTTATCCATTCCTTTTTGAGGGTACATTCTCGATCTCTTTTCCTATCTTTTGCTATCCATGTTTATCTGGTTTATCTTGTTATCTCGTTAATCATGTTATGAGGACCTTAGGTAGAAACCCTTTGGATGAAACATGTATTTGAAACATGTTATGCTTGATGGTTGCAAGTGGTTGCAAGTGTTTGCACGTGGATACTCATGGATGCATGATACACGTTAGGCACTAAGGTCGGCTCACACACTTTCATACCGCATATGCATGAGTGTTTATGCTTATTCATGGATGAAAACTTGTTATGCTATCACGTGGATGTTGCATATGGATGAATGTTATGTGCACTCATGTAGAGATTATAAATTATGTTAGGAATTTGCATACATATGGACTCATTTCACTAACATATTTTGCATTAAGGGGGTTTACTGAATCAGTAACCTCCTGATTTTCGCATTAGATAAGTACATATACACACACCTTTGCATATGATCATACAGCATTTAGAACCTTTTAAGGACTATGATTGCTCGTGGATGATGTTTTGAGTAGATGGATGATGGATGGTAGGATACGTTCTTCCTAACTTGGAGATTTCGGGGACGAAATCCTTTAAGGAGGGGAGAATGTAACAACCCGTATTTTTGAATAACATGTTATAACATAAATGGAGGCAAAATTAAACTGTAAAATCTGAATCAAGGGAAACGGGCTGTGCCATTGCGTTCGTCTCGGAAAAATACGCGAAATAGAGTCCGAGTTTTCGAAAATCGGAGTCCGTATGACCAAGATATGGCCTCGCGAAGTTTCACGAAAAAATCACAAATTAAAGTATACTTAATTAAGTGAAATGGGTTGCGCAGAGAAATATATATATATTTATATATATATATATATATATATTTATATATATATATATATATAATTGAAAATTAAATAAATAAATATGCAAAAATGTTCAAAACAGCGAATTGGGAGAGGGGAATAACCGAACCGGCCGATTTTTGAGGTCGACCCAAGCCCGCTGGATCGACTAGGGGTTAATCCAGGGTGTTTGGCTATCAACCCGTGGGCCGATTCGCTCAAATGCAGATTTTGCATTTGAATGGTTCTCATGGTTCAGCTTTAATCTAAAGGCCCTAGATGGTTCCTACACTTGACTTCTTCCCCAAGACATGCTTTGATGGCTTGGATTGAATCTAGGGTTAATCCTATGGCTAATATTACCCTAATCTTCTATAAAAAGGACCTAACACCTAGCCTAAATCATCATTATTCATTCCTACAACTAAACTATGCCAAAATTGTTCCTCTCATGGCCTCCACTCTCATGCTAAAATTTCTAAGTTAAATTATATGAGAGATTTTGAATGCATACAAGTATTTTCAAGCTTGTATGAATGTTCTTAGTTTGCATTCAAGTCAAGTTGCAACATTTCTATTTCAAAGCAAGGGTTTTTATTGATTTGGCTCAAGGGTTTTTCATTTGGAGCTTGCATATTTGGGTTTTTAGTGCTTGCATAAGGGCTTCGTCTCAATCTTTATAATAAATATTTATTTGTGTCTTCATAGCATGGTAAGCCCTTTTCTACTTTCTTTCTTTGAACTCTAAAGTTAAATGAATGATGCAAGTTTGGGGTTGATCATTATATGCAAGTTTGGTTGGTCATTATATGCAAGTTTGGTTGATCATTATATGCAAGTTTGGTTGATCATTATATGCAAGTTTGGATGATCATTATGCAAGTTGGTTTAATCATTATGTATGACACATGTTGCTATGTTATGCAAGTTTGGGTTGATCATGTTATCATGTTATGCAAGTTAAACTTGAGGTTTTGAGTATAAAGCTCCAAGCTTTATATTAAAGGTTGCATTTTGGCAACATGAAAGTTATCATATCCCTTATGATAACTTGCATGTGAGGCCAAATGCGAACTTCTAGCAACTTCTACATGTTATTTATCACCATGTATCACTCATATGCTAAGTTTTATCCGCTGCTTTACTACTCTGTTTTACTTATATGTTCTGTCTTGTGATATCTGCATGCATGTTTACCTTGTTTAACGCCCCTCCAAAGCTAATGTCCTTGCTAGAGTGGCATTGGCGGAGGTGGGGTGTTACAAGAGTAAGCTTTTCCGCCATCGATAAGTTTTTTATAAGTTCTAACAATAAGTTATTGCAATGTGTGTTTTATTCTCCTTTTCTTGTTTCCAAAAAAAGAAAAGAAAAAAAACAAACAAACTCTTCTCTATCTTGGGAATTCCCCTGTTTATAGTGATTGAGCCAGATCGTCAATGGTGGAAAAACTTTTATTTGGATTGTTATGTCGTGTATCTAATGGTTATGACCTATTGTTGGCCTTTGCATCCAACGTGGTCGCCATGACGACACGGAGTGATAACTTGGATCTCTTATTTGAGCCATAAGTTTATTTGATTTCACCATGGATGGTTGTTGTTTCGTGTTGGGCCTTGAACATGCTATATGATTGTCCTCTTTGACCTATATCCTTATTTCTTCCACATAAGCTTATCCATCATAAACTGGCTTCGTTTGTTTAAAAATGACTGAATGCTGAATAGAATGGTGAATGCTGAATATTTTTTACGTCGTTTGATTATTTGCTTATCAAAATTCTGATTTTTTGTGATATATTTTTTATTGTCAAATCTGATCTTCATTTTTATTGTCTGAATATTAATGGTGTACATGTTGGAAATGAATGAACAAGAGAAAGAGGAAGCTTGGAAGAAGAGAGGAAAGCAAACCTAAGTCCCACATTATGAAATATGAATATCCACTTTTTTATAGGCTTATATAAATAAAGGAGAAGAGGACTTGTAAACATAGTGTGGGTAAGCCAAGACACAATATTATATTGATGTCAAATTTGGGCTTAGTACCGTGGGACTCTTGGGGTCCATGACACAATATTATATTGATGTCAAAAATATGGCTTAGTGCTTTGAGACTCTTGGGGTCCATGGCATAACATTATATTGATGTCAAAAATAGGGCTTAGTGCCTTGG
This sequence comes from Allium sativum, assembly GCA_030737875.1. Classification (NCBI taxonomy): domain Eukaryota; kingdom Viridiplantae; phylum Streptophyta; class Magnoliopsida; order Asparagales; family Amaryllidaceae; genus Allium; species Allium sativum. The sequence continues at coordinate 5,195 of JASFAX010002922.1, read as the reverse complement.
CATTCTTGGGATCTATGACATAATATTATATTAGTGTCAAAATTTGGGCTTTGTGCCTTGGGACTCTTAGGGTCTCATGGTTAAATAGGTTGCTGACTGCAGCTTCGGCATATTGCGCTAAAACGAGTTATTTTGATCATTTTTGATCTAGCACGTCCATTCAATTGAATGGATACAACCGTTTCATTTTAAATACGTACACACATTCATGCACCGCTTGGATAAAGAGTAGTAACCTTTCCAAAGGTCATTAATGTTCAGATAGGCATCTCCTTCAGCCTATAAATACATGGCTCAAAACGAGACAAAATACACATTAGTTATTCTTCTCAGTCTGCTACCTCTTCTTCAGAGCACACCTCTGTTCTAGTTTCTATACTCTACTTCATTTCGTCAGAGCTCCATTTGTTGGCACCACGCTACGGGGTTGGTCCATTTCATCCTGGGAAACAAATTGCTATTACGCAATCGGTGCATACGACGGCAATATTGTTTCAAGGAAACAGAATCGTTTCTGGACACAGACATTACTGAAATATTCATCTTCTAGTCTGTGGGTGACAGTTCTGTACTTCTCCAATCTAGTGCACAATCGGTCTCGCTTATGTCATTGTCGTAATCGCAGTTTGACTTGACAATTGTGGCATTATTGAGTAACATTGATTGTTGCTACTATCTATTTGCAATACATCGTGTATTGACAAAAGATCTAACATTGTAATACAATCAGATTTAACATTTTAATGCAATCATGTATTGACAAAAGATCTAACATTGTAATACAATCGTGTATTGACAATATGCTAACAATCTTGAAACAATATGGATTGCTGCAGATAACAACAATGATGTCGCATAATAGCAATAATAATTTTGCATCGAAACAGACAGTGACCAACGCTCTGCTTTCGCCAGTGCTTCCAACAATGGCTCTGTCTCATGGAGAAAGGCCAGAGAAGTTCAACGACATTAATTTAAGCATTGATAATAGAAAATGTTGTTTTATCTAACAACATTGGGACTCGCCAAATTTCTGACTAAAAATGTTCTTAGAAGATCAAAAACAAATTTGGCTGAAATTTCAAAAAGACATTGCTGATATGGATTTATGTGCAGTAATATCAGAATGCAACCTTGTCTAATGAATGATTTGTAGACATAGGAGCCACTCAACACATATGTGCCAATAAGTGCATTTTACAACCTATGAAACTGCAACCGATGATAGACAACTTTTTATAGGCAATTCATCTGCATCGAAGATCGATGGAAAAGAAAAAGTTGTGTTGAAACTAACTTTTGGAAAGGAACTAAGTTTAAATGATGTTTTCTATGTTCCAGAAATTTTGTAAGAACCAGATTTCATGATCACTGCTCAACAAACGTGGATTCAAATTAATCCTTGAAGCTGAGAATGGAGTGTACGGAGGAAGAGGATATATGTGTGATGGTTCATTTAAAGAAAATGTAACCACTATTGTACCACACACTGATATGAATAAAATTGAGTCTTCTGTTTATATTGCTAAATCTTCCAACATGTGGCATTCTAGATTAGGGCATGTAAAATTTGATACATTGCAGAAATTGATTAATCTAGAATTTATACCTATGTGTAACTTAGACACCAAATAAAAATGTCATATTTGTGCAGAAGCAAAATTGATAAGAACTCGCTTCATCATGTTGAACGAGAAACAAAACCACTAGATATAATATATACAGATGTATGTGTTTAAATAATACAAAGCGGAAGTTGAGAATCGACTCAATAAGAAAATCAAAGCTTTAAGAAGTGATAGAGGATGAGAATATGTATTCCCTTTTGAAGAATTTTGCAATTGAACATGGTATTTTACACCAAGCTACAACACCATATTCACCTAAATCCAACGGTATAGCCGAACGGAAAAATAGAACTCTTAAAGAAATGATGAATGCTTTATTCTGGCTTGCCAGATAACTTTTAGGGAGAAGCTATTCTTTTGAAAATCATATTTCAAATAAAATACCCTAAAAGAAAACTTCTAAATTTCCTCACGAACTTTGAGAAAATAGACCACTATCCTACAAATACTTAAAAGTGTGGGGGTGCCTTGCCAAGATAGAGGTACCAAAACCAAAGAAGGTCAAACTAAACCAAAAACAGTTGATTGTGTATTCATTGGATATGCACAAAACTGTGTCGCATATCCATTTTTGGTACACAAATCTGAAATTGATGATATTCATGAAAATACCATCATTAAGTCAAAAAATACTAGATTTTTCGAACATATATTCCCCTTGAAACATGGTACTAAAAATCATACACCTAAGAGACCAAGAGAAGATGAAGTTCCTAATTCTCTTGACGATGTTGAACAAAATAACACTCAACAACATAGTGTTGAGCAGCAAGTGGAAGAACCAAGAAAAAGTAAAATGTCAAGAACCATAAAAACCTTTGGACTGGACTTCTATACCTTTATGTTAGAAGATGATCCATTGACATACAAATAAACTATGTCTTCCAGCGATGCCCCTTATTGAAAAGAGGTGATTAACAATAAGTTTGAATCCATTATGTCCAATCATACATGGGAATTGCTTGATTTACCTCAAGGATGTAATACCTTAGGTAATAAATGGATATTTAAAAAGAAATTGAAACCTGATGGTTCAATAGACAAGTACAAAGCTCGTCTAGTAGTCTAAGGATTTAGATAAAAGGAAGTTGGACTGTTGTGATACATATTCACTAGTAACATGGATAATGTCAATAAGATTTCTTATTGCATCCATACATGACTTAGAAATACATCAATTGGATGTTAATATTGATTCTTGAATGGTGAACTGGAGGAAGAAATCTATATAAAACAAACTAAAGGATTTTTGAGCTCAGAAAATGAGAATAAAGTTTGCAAACTGGTAAAATCTCTTTATGGCCTTAAGAAAGCTCCAAAAAAGTGGCATGACAAGTTTAATAAAACTACGTTATCAAATGGATTCACGATAAATGAATCGGATCAATGTGTGTACATAAACACATACATATTGGATATGTCATTGTTGGTCTCTATGTTGATGACCTGTTGATCCTAGGCAATAACAAGACTATAATAACATCTACAAAGGATATGTTGTCCTTTAGATTCGATATGAAAGGCCTAGGTCTGGCTGATGTGATATTGGGTGTAAAAACTTCTGAGAACACCACAGAGATATGCATTATCCCAGTCGCATTACATCACCAAAATACTTGAAAATTTTAAGCAATATAATGTAACTATTGCAAAATCACCAGTAGATATGAGCCAAAATTAGGTAAAGAACACTAGTGATGGTATCTACCGGTTAGAATACTCTCGTATACTAGAAAGTATCATGTATGTTATGAACTGTACTAGGTTTGATATCGCATATGCTATAAGCAAACTAAGTAGATTTACTAGCAATCCTGGTAAACATCATTGGAAAGCGATAATCAGAGTTCTAGGATATTTAAAGTATACGCAGAGCTATGGTCTATACTATACAAACTATCCTTCAATAGTGGAAAGATACAATGACGCAAATTGGATCACTGGATCACATGATACAAAGTCTACAAGTGGATATGTGTTCACAACAGGAAATGGAGAAATTTCATGGAAATTATCCAAGCAGACTTGTATCGCTAGATCTACGATGGAATCGGAGTTTATTGCACTAGATAAGTCTGTTGAAGAAGCAGAATGGATTCGAAGCTTCCTGGAAGACATTCTTAATTGGAGCAAACTTATGCCTCCAATATGTATATATTGTGACAGTCAATCAGCTATTGGAAGAGCTAACAGTACAATATGCAATGCTAAATCTAGGCATAATCATCGTAGACATAAAACGATAAGACAACTCTCTTTAATGGGGTTATCGCAATAGATTACATTCAATCTAAAGATAACTTAGCGGATCCACTTACAAAAGGCTTGCCTAGAGAGAGAGAGAGAGTTCAAACCTTATCGATTGGGAATGGGGCTAATGCCTATAGACTAAAAGTTTTTCTAAAATTGAACCCCCACCTAGTTGCTTGGAGATCCCAAGATCTAGGTTCAAAGGGACAACGAAGTTTAAGAGAAACTGATGGCACTGTTATACACTAACCATTCCTATGATAAGTCTATGCATTATATGTTGAATAAGAATAAGTATTAATACTTCTAATGATGTCTATATTTGAGGAATTAGATAACACCCTTTAGAGAATCACCTACATAAGTTCGAAGGCGTCATTTCAAAGAGAATTATGAGGCCAAATTCTCTAAGCACTTATGAGACCAAGCAGGTGTTCAAGGCAAAAACGAACACATACAGAGAACAAAGGATTATAAGAAACACTTACCGTGGGTTATCTTCTTTGGTATTACACAAAAGGCTTACAGGTCATGGACAACCTATGCCTACTGATTCGCCTGTGATTCAAATAGGTAATCACTAGGAAAGGTCAAGGCCCATGTGCTACTTTAGCCAATGCGATAAATGATTCGTGAAACTAAGAACGACTTCTCATTCATATGGGGGATTGTTGGAAATGAATGAGCAAGAGAAAGAGGAATTTTGGAAGAAGAGAGGAAAGCAAACCTAAGTCCCATATTATGAAATATGAATACTCGCTTCTCTATAGGCTTATATAAATAAAGGAGAAGAGGGCTTGTAAACATAATGTGGCTAAGCCAAGACACAATAGTATATTGATGTCAAATTTGAGCTTAGTACCGTGTGACTCTTGGGGTCCATGACACAATATTATATTAATGTCAAAAATAGGGCTTAGTGTATTGGGACTCTTGGGGTCCATGACATAATATTATATTGATGTCAAAAATAGGTCTTATATCATTCCTAACCCTGGGTGAGGTTGGGACTCCCATCGGGCTGGGTTGACACCCAAGCCAGCCCAATGGAAAGAAATACATAAACTCTTGTGCGGGTTGATGCATGCTTCTTAGCCGGCTTTCTAAAAACCGGTTAAGGAAGCAAAGCGGATTACAATCCCTGAGCGTTGGATTGTAATCCGCGAGACGGTCTGGAATTAAATTCAGACCGTCACCTTAGCCAGCTTTTAGAAAGCCGGATAAGGGAGGCAGAGCCGGCTATATAATGGCCGACATTACCCTCGTTCCTCCACATCTCATTTCTCTCCTCCTTTCTCACTTTCCTCCTTACTCCAT
>JASFAX010002921.1:0-44238 GCA_030737875.1 Allium sativum | reverse complement strand
ATAGCAACGAAAATAAAAACGTATAAATACAACGCACAGCGGAAATACATCAACTACCTTAGCTGAAAGAAATACACAAACACAAAGCTTTCCGAATATAGCTCCTACTGTAAACCAGTGTTAACCCCATTAAAATATGGGTTCAGAACGGTGTGTCAAGTTGTCTAAACATTAAGTGTTCGGGGCTAAAATAACGGGTTGGTTTCTATGTACAAGTCATAATCGGGTCCCTCGCATCTCAGCGTATGCCAGGTCGTTCGTGGAGCCTCAGGTCATCTACGTGGAGCGCATGTAAACAATAGAGGGATTGTTTACACATAGTGGATCAAAATGTATATGTTGCACAGATCATTCACAAAATACATATTCAGGTCGTTCCAGATGACGCCACGTATACACGCTTTGGGTCGGTTATGATATGAAATGAAATATATGGATCGTGTATAATGTGAATGTGTACATCGCAGCAATGATCAAACGATGGGACGTCCATCATTTACGTGCATGGTATAAACAACATATTCAATATTGGCTTGTGCATAAGTAAAAGCACTGGTCGGTTTCATGCACATGAAATATTGGGTCGTTTATATCGTATATAATGTTGGATCGGCAAAATATGTTTCTGGAAAGTAACGTGGGACAGTGATATCATGATGCCACATGGATCAGTTCATAATATACATAGTTCGCATGTATAAGGAATGTGATACGTAGAAGGTACGTGGTGTAACACCCCACCTCCGCCAGGGTCACTCTTGCAAGTACACTAGCTTTGGAGGGGTGTTGGACAAGGTAAACATGCATGAGATATCACAAGACAGAACATATAAGTAAAATAGAGTAAATAAAGCAGCGGATAAAACTACTATTTCAAAACCATAGTCAACTTACATCAAAAGTACCAAGTTATTATTTTCCAACTACTACAAGTCTAGAAACATAAACTGAAAATTGGAAATAACATAAAGTAAACTATCCCCAAAGTAGATGTGGTAAGCCATAGCGAGCTCAAGTCCAAACCGTACATGAGCTATCCAGTAAGCAAGCTAAAGATCCAGCTAGGTGCTAGTGTTCCCACCCTGAGAACCTGGGGGGGGGGGGGGGGGGACGGAAGAAAAGAGGCGAAAGGAAAACAGGTCAGTCAAAAAGACTGGTAAGTCCTACCTACTATTAGTATAAAAACTAATAAAGTTAACTGGACATGTAAAACAGAGATGAAACATAGGATGATAACTGGTATGGTGAAAAGTTAACAAGATAGATCAAGTGTGGCATCGCATATACAAGGTTAAGTTTTGCACCAGGTGTACTAGTATTCTAATCCATGTCAAGTATAAACAAGAAATGATCCCTTGGCCCAAAGTTGGCCCAACATCATGAGGTGACCTAAATCAAGGTCCAACTACTCGGTCTAGTCGATCGACTCCCTATAAGCCTAGCTCGTTGTGTATCGGTGTCATACGACTTAATCATGAAATGTAGTTAACTGTGCAAGGTCCATCCTAGGGTGTATCCAGCCCTAGGGTGTAAACCACAGACACAATTCAAGCACATGCAGTCTAAACCTACTGGTGCCCATGTTCAACTTCGGACTTAATGTGCACGACCATGGTCCGCCTGAACAACCGGTGCACCGTTCAGCCGTCTCTTTTGGTCTCTTACAATCAGTCCAGTAATCGTGCCCCACCCTAGACTAGTCCAGGGTATCCAGATACTCCCAAGTAGGCTACTGCTGAAAAGGACCACGTAACTAGGATTTCAAGCAGGTTAAGTGTGGTTAACCCTATCCTAACCATGTATTGAGTTGGTCAAGTGTGTCCAAGCAGTTCATGACTTAACCCTATCAATACATCGTGTTTAATTGGTTAAGTATTCAAGTATCCCATGACTTAACCCTACCAACCCATCGTGTTTAATTGGTTAAGTATTCAAGTGGTTCATGACTTAACCCTACCATGTGGCATTAATTAACTTAATGCACCCCAACCTCTCACATTAGACTTTGTTGTGATTACTAGTTAAGCCGGGCGGGTCCGGGTAGCTTTACACCACAACGTAGTCTAACCTCGGGTTTTAAGTGCGATGTGACCAACTACTCACATTGGGTCCTATTGTTTGTAGCCACTAGTTAAGCCGGTCGGTTCCGGGTAGATTTATGCTACAAACTCAACCCAACCTCGAGTTGGCCACTTTCATGTTTTATACATGTCATGTCCACGTTCATGTTTTCAAGCATAAACACATGTCAAACTTTCATGTCATATTTTTAAGTCATGTTTTCATGTTATTTAAGTTTGCCCAACTACCCATAACGTATTCCCATCGCACGTAAATTCGCATCAACGCAAATAGATCAAAGAGGGAACATAACAATATGACAAGGTGGGCATAAGGTGGCAAAGTCTATCACAAGTTAAACATGGTGATATTTGAGGCAAAGGTGTTCAACATACTAGCATATGGCCCCAACATGTATGATAGCATAAAAGGTGACTTTGGCCTCAAGCATGCATAATAGCATAAGGGTGCTTTGGCCTCAAGCATGCGTAATAGCACAAGGGTGCTTTGGCCTCAAGCATGCATAATAGCATAAGGGTGATTTGGCCACAAACATGTATGATAGCATGATTAGCAAATAGGTTCAATACCATCATATGCATGTTAAGGAACATGAGGGGTTAAGGTTTGTTAACATGCATAAGCCATAATCCATTTCATAGCATTTTTTCCAAAGGTCAACATGAACGGTAATAGGTTCATGATAGGTCCACAATCATAGATCAAGAGAGGCATGAATAGATCTATGCATACAATGATAGGTTCAAGGCAAATATTGCACTTAGGTTCAATTCCAATCTACACATGTGTGGCATTAAACTTAGCAAATAGGTGATACATGGTCATAGATGGCATAGAATGATAACTAGAGATTTGCATATAACATCATATGCAAGTTAACATAAAGATTATGAGAGTTTCTATGTTGCATTATGCAACATTCCCAAACAAAGCTCATAGCTTTCAATCCACAAAGTCAAGGTGATAGCTTTACAAACATGCATAGAACAAATCTATACATAACATGATAGATTCAAAGCACAAATGATACTTAGGCCCAAACACAAACTTGCAACATGTCATTTTTAACTTCATAGTTTAAATCTAAGAGTAGAATAGGGCTTACAATGCTATGAAGACTATAAAATAAAACAAGATTGAGACAAAGCCACAATAGCAACACTAAAAACTCCCAATTGAAAGTAAGCTCCAAGTTGTCTTGAGAAACAAGAAGCTCCTTTGATTTGTATGAAGAAAGATCCTTGTTTTGATGAAGAAAGATGGCTCTTTTACTAGCTTAGAACGCTCAAACTTTCATGAAGAGGATGGAGGCCATGATATGAAGGTGGAGGCCATGATTAGGAAGCATTTTGGCATAGTTTAGTTGTAGGAATGATTTGTGTTGATTTAGGCTAGGTATTAGGGTCTTTTTATAGAAGATTAGGTTAGTTTAGGCCATAGGATTAACCCTAATTCAGATCTGAGCCATCAATTCACGTCACTAGCCAACAAAACAAGACCCTGGAGCCAAAACAGGTGCATCAGGCCAGACTGGCCGACCACCTAGGTCGAGAGGGGTGTCGACTGGGCAGTCGACACCACCTAGGGTGTGTCGACTCCCAAGTCGACTCCCCAGTCGACTTGGGGCTGGCGGGAATTTTCCCGCCTGTCCTGCTTGGGATGAATTTGAATTCTGGATTCAAATTTGAACTGTTTTTGAACTTGAAATTTTCTGAAAACTTCTATGGGCCATAACTGGGTCATACGGACTCCGATTTTCGAAAACTCGGACTCTATTTCGCGTATTTTTCCGAGACGAACGCAATGGCACAGCCCGTTTCCCTTGATTCAGATTTTAACATTTAATTCTGCCTTAATTTATGTTATAATATGTTATTCAAAATACATTCTCCCCACCTTAAAGGATTTCGTCTCCGAAATCTTCAGGTTAGGGAGAACGTATCCTACCATCCATCATCCATCTACTCAAAACATCATCCACGAGCAGTCATTGTCCTTAAAAGATTTCTAATGTTGTATGAACATATGCAAAAGTGTGTGTATATGCACCTATCTAATGCGAAGATCAGGCGGTTACTGATTCAGTGAACCTCCTTGATGCAAAATATGTTAGTGAAATGAGTCCATATGTATGCAAATTCCTAACATAATTTATAATCTCTACATGAGTGCACATAACATTCATCCATATGCAACATCCACGTGATAGCATAACAAGATTCATCCATGAATAAGTATAAGCACTCATGCATATGCAATATGAAAGTGTGTGAGCCGATCTTAGTGCCCAATGTGTATCATGCACCCACGAGTATCCACTTGCAAACACTTGCAACCACTTGCAAACATCAAGCATAACATATTTCAAATACATGTTTCATCCAAAGGGTTTCTACTTAAGGCTCTCATGACAGGATTAACAAGATAAACATGGGTAGCAAAAGAAAGATATGCTAACTAGGAAAAGAGATTGAGAATGTACCCTCAAAAAGAAATGGATAAAGCCCACGCATCTTCTCCTCGGTTTCCCAAGTTGCATCTTCATCGGCTTCAGTCCACTGAACCTTTACCAACTTGACTTCTCGATTCCTCAGTTTCTTGATCTCCTTTCCCAAGATAGGAATCGGAGCTCGCCTCAGGGTTGCCTCTTTCTCTACCTCCACGTCTTCAAGAATGCTAGGCTCAACTACCTCGGATGACTCATGTAGGCACTTTCGGAGATGCGAGACATGAAAAACATTGTGCACTCCGGCCAGCTTCTCGGGCAATTCCACTCTATAAGCCATTTTCCCAATCCTCTCGATGATAGGGAAGGGTCCTATGATCCTTGGTGCCAGCTTCCCAACTGCTCCAAAACGAACCACATTTCGCAAAGGAGAAACCTCCACGAAAACCATATCTCCAACTTCGAATTCCAAATCTGTCCTTCGCTTGTCAGCATAGGATTTCTGTGTATCTTTGGCCGTTTTCATCCATCTTCGAATCAACTCTACCTTCTCGGATGTGTCCTTTATCATGTCGGGCCCAAGTATAAGCTTATCCGTCGTCTCCCACCAACATGTTGGTGACTTGCACGACCTCCCATACAAAGCTTCGAATGGTGCCATCCCTATGCTTGCTTGGTAGCTGTTATTATAAGCAAACTCTACGAGAGGAAGGTGGTCTTCCTAAGTGCCACCAAAGTCAAGAATGCATAGCCTCAACAGATCTTCTAGTACCCTATTCACCCTTTCAGTCTGGCCATCCGTCTGTGGGTGATAGGCTGTACTTAGATTCAATTGTGTACCCATCGCTTCTTGCAAATTATTCCAGAATTGACTAGCGAGAATTGGGTCACGATCGCTAACTATGTTAGAAGGAACTCCATGCAATCGCACTATCTCTCAAAGATGAACAGATGCTAGCCATGATGTGGTCCTCTTGCTCTTCAACAGAACAAAGTGAGCACTCTACGTAAGTCTATCAACTATGACCCATATCCCATAAAGCCCAAATAGTTTGGTCAACTTAATGGACATCTTCACCCCAACTATATATCACAAACAGGCGAGTCATACTCCTTATGGGGTTTGCAACAGAACTAAGATTGAGAATAGGACCGAGAGGATATACTTAAAAGATAGCATGCGAGTAAGCTCCACAGAATAATAGGGATCAAGGATATACTCTTAGAAAGAGATATGATGCGCGTATCTAGTCTTCAATCCTCTAAGTCGCATTTTCTGGTGCTTAATCCCCTCGTGCCTTGACCGTCTTTTAACTTCACAGTTTCGTAGTTTCAAAATATGAGTTGGAACTCGTTTCACCGTTGCCTCTCGTTCCACTTCCCCTTATTCTTTTCCTAAAAATACTTGGCTATAACTGCGTGCTCATGGTTTTCATGCAAGCTTTCCAAAATTCGTTAGTGAATGCTGGATCTCGTTTCCATATTATATGGTATTCCACGCAGAAAAACTATCTCTTGAAAACAAATGCCAATCCACGTTGCCAAATGCACTTACTACGGTGATTTTCTATAACCCATGCTTAAGCGAAATGGACTATCTGCCTTAGTGGCGAACACTACTCGATTGGATTACAAATTTCCAATAAAGGTGCCAAGGGATTCTAGATAAATAATCATGACGGAACCTTAAAGGTCACACGAGATTTCGAGGGTATTACCGAGGCGAGTCATGAGCCTCGCAACCCTATGTTCAAAATCAAGAATGGCTCCATAACCGGACAACCAATCCATGCCTAAAATCAACCTGTATCCCATAAACCCGAGAATACAATCATTACACATGAATTCTACGCTCAAGATAGAGATTTTCAAATCCATACAAATCACAGATAGATGGGCGGAACCCCCAATCGGATTTGAAATACTAACGGGATTTTCAAAAAGACTAGTACTTAGGTGCAAACTTCCAACAAGATCAGAAATAAAACTATGCGATGCGCCAGAATCAAATAAGGTACGAACATGGAAATCAGAAATGTAAACATGACTTTCTATAGAAACACTACCTCGATCAAAAGCTGGAAGAGCGAGGAGAGCCTGCAACTGCCCTCCAGAGGGTCCTGCTCGCTGAGCTTGCCTTTGCCCTTGTCCTCGCTTCCTTGGGCAATCCTTACTGAAGTGTCCAGACTTTCCACAGTGAAAGCATTCTCCCAACTTCCTTTTCTTCTTCCTACAGTCTTTGGCTATGTGCCCAGTGATCCCACAGAAGTTGCACTTCCTCCTTTCTCTTGACTTGTTGTCCTTGCTGTTGTTGTTCTTGCCTCCTTTTCCGGAATCTACCTTCTCGCCTTGAGACTCATTTGCCTTGACCTCCTTCTTGCCACTCTTATCTTCCTCTTGAAGCAGGGCCATATTCACCAAACTCTTGAAGGTCGCCCCCATGGGTATATGAGACATGGCCAAACCGTGCAATGGTTCATTCAATCCTAGAGCAAAGCATAGGGCCTTCTTCTGAGCTGTGTTAACCAAGTCTAGACCGAATTGAGCAAGTTGATTAAACTTATCCACGTATTCCCTAACGGTCATGTCCCCTTGCTTTAGTGATAGGAACCTCTCCATCTGAAGGTTCTCTTCTGTCGATGATAGAAACCTCAGTCCAAACCTTCTCCTAAAGTCATCCCAAGTCTGAATTAGCCTAGTAGTGGTGGTGACTACCCACCAATATGCAGCTTCCTCTTTCAATAACCATACCGCCAACAGAACTTTTCTACGGTCTTCCACATCAAAGATGGCAAAGAGGTCTTCGGTTTCTTTTAACCAGTTTCTTGCCTCAACAAAAGTATCCGTCCCAACAAAGTTCTTTCCCCCCATCGCCTTAAAGTCCTTGCAAATCTTCACGAAATCTGCTTGTGGATGCTGAGGAGTAGGAGGAGGAACCACAGCTACGGGAGGAGGAGGAATGTTAGCCACGGGGGAAGGAGGAGGAATGTTCGTGGGGCCGGCTTCATTCACCCTTGCCTCCATGTACCTTCTAAACCAAATAGGTACTGGTACGCCCTCCAGAATGGCAAAATTATCGACCATACTGAAACGAGGAAAAGGATAGATTGAGAACGAGGAAACAAAGGATAGTGCTAAGGGCTTTTGGGGAATAGCCTTTTAAAATAAACTAGAATTTTTCTTGGAAAAATACTTAATTGGTTTTGAAAATAGTTTTTCAAAAGGTAAGTTTTAAAAAACCCTTTTGCTCAAATCTTGTAAACCTTATGCTCTGATACCAAATGTTACACCCCACCTCCACCAGGGTCACTCTTGCAAGTACACTAGCTTTGGAGGGGTGTTGGACAAGGTAAACATGCATGAGATATCACAAGACAGAACATATAAGTAAAATAGAGTAAATAAAGCAGCGGATAAAACTACTATTTCAAAACCATAGTCAACTTACATCAAAAGTACCAAGTTATTATTTTCCAACTACTACAAGTCTAGAAACATAAATTGAAAACTGGAAATAGCATAAAGCAAACTATCCCCAAAGTAGATGTGGTAAGTCATAGCGAGCTCAAGTCCAAACCGTACATGAGCTATCCAGTAAGCAAGCTAAAGATCCAGCTAGGTGCTAGTGTTCCCACCCTGAGAACCTGGGGGGGAGGGGGGAACGGAAGAAAAGAGGCGAAAGGAAAATAGGTCAGTCAAAAAGACTGGTAAGTCCTACCTACTATTAGTATAAAAACTAATAAAGTTAACTGGACATGTAAAACAGAGATGAAACATAGGATAATAACTGGCATGGTGAAAAGTTAACAAGATAGATCAAGCGTGGCATCGCATATACAAGGTTAAGTTTTGCACCAGGTGTACTAGTATTCTAATCCATGTCAAGTATAAACAAGAAATGATCCCTTGGCCCAAAGTTGGCCCAACATCATGAGGTGACCTAAATTAAGGTCCAACTACTCGGTCTAGTCGATCGGCTCCCTATAAGCCTAGCTCGTTGTGTATCGGTGTCATACGGCTTAATCATGAAATGTTGTTAACTGTGCAAGGTCCATCCTAGGGTGTATCCAGCCCTAGGGTGTAAACCACAAACACAACTCAAGCACGCACAGTCTAAACCTACTGGTGCCCGTGTTCAACTTCGGACTTAATGTGCACGACCATGGTCCGCCTGAACAACCGGTGCACCATTCAGCCGTCTCTTTTGGTCTCTTACAATCAGTCCAGTAATCGTGCCCCACCCTAGCCTAGTCCAGGGTATCCAGATACTCCCAAGTAGGTTACTGCTGAAAAGGACCACGTAACTAGGATTTCAAGCGGGTTAAGTGTGGTTAACCCTATCCTAACCATGTATTGAGTTGGTCAAGTGTGTCCAAGCAGTTCATGACTTAACCCTATCAATACATCGTGTTTAATTGGTTAAGTATTCAAGTAGCCCATGACTTAACCCTACTAACCCATCGTGTTTAATTGGTTAAGTATTCAAGTGGTTCATGACTTAACCCTACCATGTGGCATTAATTAACTTAATGCACCCAAACCTCTCACATTAGACTTTGTTGTGGTTACTAGTTAAGCCGGGCGGGTCCGGGTAGCTTTACACCACAACGTAGTCTAACCTCGGGTTTTAAGTGCGATGTGACCAACTACTCACATTGGGTCCTATTGTTTGTAGCCACTAGTTAAGCCGGTCGGTTCCGGGTAGATTTATGCTACAAACTCAACCCAACCTCGAGTTGGCCACTTTCATGTTTTCTACATGTCATGTCCACTTTCATGTTTTCAAGCATAAACACATGTCAAACTTTCATGTCATATTTTCAAGTCATGTTTTCATGTTATTTAAGTTTTCCCAACTACCCATAACGTATTCCCATCGCACGTAAATTCGCATCAACGCAAATAGATCAAAGAGGAAACATAACAATATGACAGGGTGGGCATAAGGTGGCAAAGTCTATCACAAGTTAAACATGGTGATATTTGAGGCAAAGGTGTTCAACATACTAGCATATGGCCCCAACATGTATGATAGCATAAAAGGTGACTTTGGCCTCAAGCATGCATAATAGCATAAGGGTGTTTTGGCCTCAAGCATGCATAATAGCACAATGGTGCTTTGGCCTCAAGCATGCATAATAGCATAAGGGTGATTTGGCCACAAACATGTATGATAGCATGATTAGCAAATAGGTTCAATATCATCATATGCATGTTAAGGAACATGAGGGGTTAAGGTTTGTTAACATGCATAAGCCATAATCCATTTCACAACATTTTTTCCAAAGGTCAACATGAACGGTAATAGGTTCATGATAGGTCCACAATCATAGATCAAGAGAGGCATGAATAGATCTATGCATACAATGATAGGTTCAAGGCAAATATTGCACTTAGGTTCAATTCCAATCTACACATGTGTGGCATTAAACTTAGCAAATAGGTGATACATGGTCATAGATGGCATAGAATGATAACTAGTGATTTGCATATAACATCATATGCAAGTTAACATAAAGATAATGAGAGTTTCTATGTTGCATTATGCAACATTCCCAAACAAAACTCATAGCTTTCAATCCACAAAGTCAAGGTGATAGCTTTACAAACATGCATAGAACAAATCTATGCATAACATGATAGATTCAAAGCACAAATCATACTTAGGCCCAAACACAAACTTGCAACATGTCATTTTTAACTTCATAGTTTAAATCTAAGAGTAGAATAGGGCTTACAATGCTATGAAGACTATAAAATAAAACAAGATTGAGACGAAGCCACAATAGCAACACTAAAAACCCCCAATTGAATGTAAGCTCCAAGTTGTCTTGAGAAACAAGAAGCTCCTTTGATTTGTATGAAGAAAGATCCTTGTTTTGATGAAGAAAGATGGCTCTTTTACTAGCTTAGAACGCTCAAACTTTCATGAAGAGGATGGAGGCCATGATATGAAGGTGGAGGATATGATTAGGAAGCATTTTGGCATAGTTTATTTGTAGGAATGATTTGTGTTGATTTAGGCTAGGTATTAGGGTCTTTTTATAGAAGATTAGGTTAGTTTAGGCCATAGGATTAACCTTAATTCAGATCTGAGCCATCAATTCACGTCACTAGCCAACAAAACAAGACCCAGGAGCCAAAACAGGTGCATCAGGCCAGACTGGCCGACCACCCAGGTCGACAGGGGTGTCGACTGGGCAGTCGACACCACCTGGGGTGTGTCGACTCCTCAGTCGACTTTGGGCTGGCGGGAATTTTCCCGCCTGTCCTGCTTGGGCTGAATTTGAATTCTGAATTCAAATTTGAACTGTTTTTGAACTTGAAATTTTCTGAAAACTTCTATGGGCCATAACTGGGTCATACGGACTCCGATTTTCGAAAACTCGGACTCTATTTCGCGTATTTTTCCAAGACGAACGCAATGGAACAGCCCGTTTCCCTTGATTCAGACTTTAACTTTTAATTCTGCCTTGATTTATGTTATAATATGTTATTCAAAATACGGGTTGTTACACGTTGACTTGCGTACTTATTCAAATATAGGTCGGGTAGCTATTGAATGGATCAACATGACACCTAGCCGGTTGTTAAAGGCATACAAGCCCTCAGATCATTCCCAGTATAAGACCAGCTCGTCGCTCACATAAGAATATCATGTCGTTAAGGAGCAAGCCGAGTACACATGGACAATAACATGTTGCATGGGCGTTCAGTGATAAAGGAGGGAACATGTACTATGTAAACACATTAATCATGTATATACATAACATGGATCGTTCAGAATAAACAGTAGGGTGACATGAGGCAATACGTGTGATCATGGATCGTTTATTTAAAGCCAGTTGTAGCCAACAAATATATAGGCGCAAGCAAATATGGAGGGTCATTGGATCTTCACGTGGTGGAATCAAGTCACTGTGCACAATCAGGTCATGGCCAGTAAGTGAGAGAGCAGGTCGTTCCAGTGTATTCAAATCGGGACCATTCAGTCAGGACGTTTGTTACACCATGTCGGTCAACGACCTAAGGATTCAGGTCAATCAACGACCTAACTTCTTGCACATCTGTTTTTGGACCTCATCACTCCACTTCCACACCTATAAATACCCCCACATTTCCACCATGAAGAGGACCGATTTCTCCAACCACGAAGTGTTTCCCAACTAATTTCTCAACAACTCCAAATCATTTAAACCTCCATTAAACCTATATCAAGCTTCGATTCAACATCTCAATCACCGTGGATTCGCCAAAGATCGTCTAAGTGCTTAAACTATTGAAAATCTATTCCAACAATCATCGCAATCATAGAGATCTAGCCATTTCCGTTGCGAAATCGAGAGAATTAAGACACTAAAGAGAAAAAAATAGAGAGAATCATTGTAAAAGGAGAAAATGAGCAAAGTTATAAAAATCGTATACTTATAACATTGAAAGTGATAATGAAAGCACTCTTCAAAGTGGACGTAGGCCAAATCTGGGCCGAACCACTATAAATTCCTCCCTTTTTACTTGCTTTTTGTGTTTGTGGCTACCACTTTTCTAAGTCTTAATTGTTTGTGAAGTGTTGAATTATACCTTGGGGTGTTAGTGCCATTTTTCGCATTAACATTTTTGGCGCCCATCGTGGGGCCACATCCACATCCAAAGGTCAAGTGCTTTGTGGGGGATGTCGAAGTTTGAAAACCGTTTTCTACGATAGATCTTCACGATCTAGGAGTCAGGTCTATTCAAAAGGTTTCTACGAAAACTTAGAGAGTTGCAAAAATTACGAGTCCATCGAAGAAGGGTAGTAGCAAGTCCTGTATAGGTTCCGAGAATGTTAATTATGAAGCTATCGCCATTCGGCGAACTAATCACCCAAGTGTTGGTCAATCCTTGGGAATTGGAGTTGGCATAACTCAAGATGAGTTGGATACGGTTTTGGCTAGCTTGAATTGACAAATGGCAACTAAAAACAAAGCCTTAATAGATAAGCTAGATGCGCTTCTCACTACTCAGTCTAATCCCGTACCTCGAAGAGTTGATTCGAAAAAAGCATAGTAAAGCTGTAAGAGTTTCTGGTAACACTGTTGAAGATGTCTCCGCCACTTCTCAAACTAATAATCCCACCATTTTCCAAGCTCCGCGGGGTGTTGTAACTCGAGAAGAGTTTGATAGTGTTGTGGCTAGTTTATATTTAAAAATTGATGCTTCGAATGAGAAGTTGTTAAACCAACTCAATGCTCTCAAAGTTACTCAAGCCAATCTTGCAAATTGTCTAACAAACATCGGTTTGGAAGGGAACGTATATTCCTCTATTTCGGATTTTCATAGAGAGAAGTGTAGTTACCGTAGTCAGGAGGAAGACGAGCCCAAGCATCCGTTCTTCCCCGTCAATCTGTTGGACAGTAAGAAGAATGTCAAATGGCATAAGAGGGAAAACGAGGATAAAGGAAAAGAGGAGAATAATAACAAGAGATTTTGCGTTTTCAAATCCAAAGAGTTGACTCCTCTATATAATACCCCAGAAAACATCTTCTTTGCTAACAAGCATGGAGAGTACTTTCAAAACTACCACCATCGTTGAAAATCTCAAGCACATCTGCGTAGTATGGAAGATTCTGCCACTACCACAGCTACTCCGGCCACGACACTAACGATTGCAGACATCTAAAAAGCTCAACTGAGAAGTTGGTTAGGAAAAACATGTTACAACAGTATGTCAAGACACCATATACAGTAAAATCTCTTCCAACTCATCAGGAGCAAATCATGCTCGCTAACCAATGAGGCTCGAATTGCAGAGCATCAGCATGGGATGGCGTGAGATTAATGCTCAGTGCCAAAATAGGTGGTTCTCGCTAGATGACGAAATTTGGGAAAAAGTGGGAAGTAATTCAGATGCTCTGGAGTACAGTCCTACAGAAACAATGATCCCTGTGGAATTAGAAGCTCCATTCATCCAATGATATCCAGGTACTTCCACACCAATGCCCAACCAAGAGTTTTTGAAGTCGAAGACCTTGTCTTGAAATGGGAAATGATTGGCATTGGAGTGTTAGGGCCTAATTGGCACGAGCCATATAAGATCAGCCAAAGACTCTTAGATGGGACCTTGACTCTAATGACTATTAATGGAGTTCAGATACCAGGAGCTTGGAATAGTGACGGCTTGCGTCAATTCTCTGCATAAAGCACTCTTCAGTTCTAATCAAAATATTATCATACTACTTTCTTTTATAAATATATATCTCCCCTGGTAAAGGAGGGATTGTAATTGAAAATCATATCTACTATTAAGGGCCTGCCTGCTTAAGTCAATCTCTTATTTTGTAAAATTTTCGTTATTTCAAAATTAGCTTAAAGACTATTTTATCTTATAGACTATCCAACGAGCACTTGGTTCTTCAAAGCCCGATTAGGCGTAACGACCCTAACAACACTACTTCAAGCGTTGAGTGCTACTAACATCAAAATACACAAGTGCGAAGATGAAGAGCACCACCTTGAAAAGAGACGCGAAGAGAGTAACATAGAAAAAGTGCAGCAAGCGAACATAAGAGTTGTAAGTTTCACCAAAGGGGCACCTCCCAAAATGAAATGCCCAAGGCCCTAGCTCTTTAGCTGAGATAGCTTGCTAAGTCGAGCGTTCGGTGAAGGAATTGGCATCTTCTCCATGGAACGATACAACAACAGAAAGCCTCTCATAGTGAAGCCTACAAAAATCTCAGCCAAAGAGGAGCACCCAATTAGATCGTCAACGTCAGGAAGTACTTGACTCGATTACGATAAACATTAGGGTAAATTTAATGACCTCTTCGTAGGCGTCCAATTAATTTGTGTGGCACCTGATCATCTTAGATGTGAAGAATGTTGGGCTTCCAATTAATTTGCGTAGCACCTGATCATCTCAGATGTGAAGAATGTTGGGCTTCCAATTAATTTGCGGAGCTTCTAATCCTCTTAGATGTAAAGAATGTTGGGCTTCCAATTAATTTGCGTAGCATCTGATCATCTCAGATGGAAAGAATGTTGGGCTTCCAATTAATTTGCGTTGCATCTGATCATCCTATTAATTTGTGTAGCATCTGATCATCTCAGATGTGAAGAATGTTGGGCTTCAATTAATTTGTGTAGCGTTTGATCATCTCAGATGTGAAGAATGTTAGGTTTTAATGACCTCTTCAGAGGCGTCCAATTAATTCACGTAGCACCAGTTCATCTCGGATGCGATGATTGTTTGGCTTTAGAATCCCATCCTCCCATAGCAGAGGCGAGATTATAAGTCCCTCTATAGCAGAGGCATATTAAAAGTTTCATCCTCCCATAGCAAAGGAAAAATTAAAAGTCCCATCCTCACATAGCAGAGGCGAGATTATAAGTCCCCCCCATAGCAATGGCAAATTAAAATTTTTATCCTCCCATAGCAAAGGCGAGATTATAGCCCCCCCCCATAGCAGAGGAAAATTAAAAGTTTCATCCTTTCATAGCAAAGGAGAAATTAAAAGTCTCATCCTCCTATAGTAGAGGTGAGATTTTAAGTCCTCCCTAAGTGGAGCACCCAATCTAACTCACCAATGATTAAGTGAGTCGGCTAGTAGTAGACGAAAGTCTTCGATGCTTGAATTAACTACGCTGGATAGTAGACGAATACTGGGCCAGAATCCAAAGTCCTCCTCGAGCGGAGGTACAAAGATATATAAACTTCTCCAAGTAGAAGCACCGGACCAGCTAATAAAGTCGGGATTCCTATTGTATTGACGAGCTCAAAGGCTTCGTGCATGTTAGCAAGCTTAAAAAATTCTTCATGACAAAGTTGAAGCTTCTAACACATCAACAACAATTAAGGAAACTCGGCAATCTGATCACATCTAGTTTTTGTAGCGCGTGATGACCCTGGTATAGGGGCAACACAACCACATAAGGATTGGATAATGCTCGGAAAACATACCATGGGTTCATCACGACATCGCAAAAAAGCCAAAACTGGGTAGCACTCATCAAAGAAGCTAATACACTTGGAAATAAGTGAGTCGGAGTGCAACAAACATGAGATTTCGCCTTGGAAAAGCTTAGTAAAGAACGACTTCACCTTCAAAAAATGGGGAATTTAAATTTTTTGATAAAATCAATACACTCGACATGTCGATGGGACTCACAACACGGATGAGGATTAACTTTGGAAACCCAATCAGAATCTCTCAACGCAAAATCTTCCTCATTTGCAAATCTCCAACCATAAATAACTCAAAGAGCCTGATGGTATTTTGCTTCAAACCTAAAGATAGGCGATGCCCAGAAGGCGACTGTGCGAACATGACATAGTTTGATTCCAACATAGAAATAACGCTTCTCAAGGAATTGAAGCTAATATCCATCAACGGTATCAACATGAGTTATAAAAAGAAGATTGAGTGATAGTCATGCACTGGGGAAGCCACTGTGAAGTTGAGATTCAAAGTTTCATACAGCTAGGGATGATCCATGGTGTCAAACACCGTTGGAAGAAACAATAGTACCACGAAGCTACTGCAACAAAGTTGCAAGGCGGACGATCAACAAATTTCTCTTTCCCCAACAATTTTGTGTCAAACTCAGGAATGTTAGACTGAATGCGCTTGGTTAAAAATGTATTGAGTTAACACAGGATGACAACTCTTTGGGGGATTGTTGAGAGGATGGGGAATAACCAAGGATCGATTTGTTTACAATTTAGAAGATCTGCAGTCGCCATAGCTTCAGAAATTCAAATGAAAGCTCCAGTTTAAGCAGAAGTGATCTCCTTTCCAGAACGATGACTAGTCTTCTGTTTGGTATTCACTCTGCACATGGAACTTAATTTTTCAACAAATTTCAAGTATGTGTTTCATAAAAAATAACTCGTCGTGCAAAAAATTACAAAAGCCACTAAAAAAGCGAGGTTTGAAATCTGTTGTCGGTATATATATATATATATATACGATTATCAAATCTTAAGCATTGTGGCAAATCCAGATTAGAATATTGTATCTATGCAGACAATGTTTGACAAGTTATAAACAGTTGAACAAAATGGTTATGTATAGACACGTCGTTCGGTCCTTGTCATAAAATTCGTTATAGTTCATTTTTAATGATTAACTAATCTGTTATCGATGTGGACGATCGATAGCAAAGTATAATCCCAAAATTGTGCAAGTGTTTATTGTTGTTATGAGATAGACGACAGGACAAAAACCACACTTCAGTCATAAGTCAAAAAGCATGAGTCGAAGCCATGTTGAGATTACTTGAATGACGTGAACCAAAAGGGTGGATTTGAATGCCTAAGACCCAGGTCGCTCAATGACCCAAAAACTTAGGTTGTTCAATGATATAAAGTCTCAGGTGGTTCAATGACCCAGAGTCTCAGGTCGTTCGATAACCTGGAGACCCAGTCATTCAACGGCCTGAAGCATGACGACATATGCCAACCCAAAGAGGATGGGTCATTCTATGGCTTAATTTTTGAGCTACAAAGAGTGGCCTATCATTAACGATGGCAAAAACAAGCAGCAAGCTAAACTGTGAGTTATTGCAAACTTTAAAGTGGCAAACCGGTTCAGCACATCAACTTTAGAGCATTGGTTATCAAAGTGAAAAAGCTTGACTCCCAATCAAAATCCAAAGGCTTGAGATAATTCTTACAAGTGTTCAACATCAAAAAGTTATTCGCAAGTTTAATTTAGAGCACAAATTTTGAAATACAAAATTCCAAGAATACATAGATGAATTGCGCTACTTCAAGCAAATTGGCAAATCAAAATTAAAGTGCAAATGACTAAGAGCATAAGATTATTCACGAGCATCTCGCATAGAAGTTGACTCAAAAAGAATTTTCTATTCAAGTTCAAAACATGTGATGTAAGAGTACAAATTCCCAATACTTGACAACATCAAAGCATTCTCGATTCAAGAAGTAAGTTGTTATACAAACTTGTAAAAGGAAAAGAAAAAATTGCAACCTCCGATCTAATGAAGTCATACACCAAATTATCCGATCAAAATGGATTGTAGGATTCAAGCATTCAGCCCATAGAAGCATCTCAAACCTATGCCAAAATTCAAAAGGGCTGAGGTTTAAATCTGAGTACAAATTACAGGTTGATCGGATTAGTTTTTGGATGAACATCATCGAATTGACCTGAACAGTTGGTCATCGAAACTAATCCAAAGATGCAGCTGAAATGCCCAAAAATTTGATCACATTTATAATCCTTAAACTCCCAGATTCTCAAAGCAATAAATTCAATTTAACAGCAAAAAACTCGAAGAAGTACCACTTGCAATAGAGACGAATGATCAAGTTTAGATGAAACTGAACTGAGCAGCGATGAGATGATTCGGATGTTATGCATCCATCTTTAAAATTGATTGGAAATCGATCGTAATTCTGGGAGCAGTGGGCATCGTCAGATTCAGATGAATCGAATACAACTGAAGTGGCGATCGAAGTTAACCGACATCGCAAATTTTTGGTAACCAGTATTGTTGAAAGTGGCAAAAATCCGATCAATAGCGACGAGTTCTATAATGGCGATTTTATCAGAAAATGATTTCTGCCATTAAAAGTGATTTCCAGGTAGAAGAACAAAATAAAAGAAGTATACATCTAGAAAGCGTATAAAGTAGCGGGGAGAGGCTTACTCAATTCATCAGAAAAGGCCCGTGTGAACCATGACAAAGGCTCATTTCCAATCCATCCAAAGCTGTTAATGATGACCTAATAATACATGCTGAAGTAAATTGCATTTCGAATTGTCCATTTCGAATCTCATATTTTTATGTAAAGAATATTAGCTTCGAGGGGCAAACATTAACCACATTAAAATATGGGTTTAGAATGATCTGTCAAGTTGTCTAAACACTAAGTGTTCGTGGCTAAAATGACAGATCGGTCACCATATACAAGTCATAATCGAGTCTCCCGCATCTCAGCATATACTAGGTCGTTCGTGGAGCCTCAGGTCATCCACGTGGAGTGCATGTAAACAATGGAGAGATTGTTTATACACAGTGGATCGCAATGTATATGTTGCACAGGTTGTTCACAATATATATATTCAGGTCGTTCCAGATGAAGCCACGCATACACGCTTTGGATCGGTTATGATATGAAATGAAATATACGGATCGTGTATAATGTGAATGTGTACATCACAACAATGAGAAAACGACGGGTCGTCCATCATTTACGTGCATGGTATAAACAACATCTTCAATATTGGCTCATGCACTAGTAAAAGCACAAGTCAGTTTCATGCACAGGAAAAATTGGGTCGTTTGTATAATATATAATGTTGGATCGGCAAAATATGTTTCTGGAAAGTAATGTGTGACGATGATATCATAGGGCCACGTGGATCAGTTCATAATATACATGGTTCGCATGTATAAGGAATGTGACACGTACATGGCATATGGACTTGCAGACTTATTCAAATATAGGTTGGCTAGCTATTGAATGGATCGTCATGACACCGAGCAGGTCATTAAAGGCATACAAGCTATCAAATCTTTCCCACTATAAGACCAGGTCATTGGTCTCACAAGCATATTAGTTCGTCAAGGAGCAAGCCGAGTACACATGGACAATAACATGTTTCATGGACCATCGGTAATAAAGGAGCAAACATGTACTATGTAAAAACATTAATCATGTGTACAACATAACATGGATCGTTCACAATAAACAGCAGGGTGACATGAAGCAATATTTGTGATCATGGATCGTTTGTTTAAAGCCAGCTGTAGCCATCAAATAAAGAGGCGCAAGCAAATATGGTAGGTCATTGGATCTTCACGTGGTGGAATCAAGTCTTTGTGCACAATCAGGTCATGGCCAGTTAGTGAGAGAGCAAGTCGTTCCAGTACATTCTGATTGTGACCATTCAGTCAGGTCGTCTGTTACACCAGGTCAGTCAGCGACCTAAGGAGTCGGGTCAACCAATGACCCGACTTCCAGCACATCTATTTTTGGAACTCATCTCTCCACTTCCACACCTATAAATACCTCCACATTTCCACCATGAAGAGGACCGATTTCTCTAACCATGAAGTGCTGCCTAACTCATTTCTCAATAACTCCAAAATGTTCAAACCTCCATTAAACCTCTTTCAAGCTTCGATTCAACATCTCAATCACCATGAATTCACCAAAGATCGTCTAAGAGCTCAAATTATTGAAGATCTATTTCAACAGTCATCGCAATTATAGAGATCTAGCCATTTCCATAGCGAAATCGAGAGAATCAAGACATTATAGAGATGAATATAGAGAGAATCATTGCAAAAGGAGAAAATGAGCAAAGGTATAGAAATCATGTACCTTTCAACATTGAAAGTGATAATGAAAGCACTTTTCAAAGTGGACGTAGGCCAGATCTAGGTCGAACCACTATAAATTCCTATCTTTTTACTTGCTTTTTGTGTTTGTGACAACCACTTTTCTAGACCTTAACTGTTTGTGAAGTGTTGAATTACACCTTGGGGTGTTAGTGCCATTTTTCGCATTAACAACCAGGATCCTATTAAATAAATATCTGCAAAACCAAAACTACTAGTTGCTCATGTCGAAAATATGGGCACCTAGAGTTTACGCGAAAACAATATACTCCAGGTCAGTTATGGGACTGGTGTGAGAACTTAAAATAGTTATTAAAACTTACTTCAAAAGTTGAGACAAATCACGGGACCATGCCGTATGACACGGAATGGGTTTACTCCACATGAATACCAGTTTGGAAATAAAACAATGCTATGCTTTTTGAAAAATGAAGTTATTATAAGACTCAGGTCCCATCACACAATGCAAAGCAAGCCGGAAGATAGAGTTTTACCATATATTAGCCAAGGATGCTTGGTACGCTTTAAAACAAATATTTTTGATATTACTATAAGTGCATAGTGTGACACCCCACGTCCGTTATTGTCACTCGTTAAGAGAATGCATTAAGTTTCGTGAAGCGTTATAGGTAAAAAGAAATAGAAACATTACAAAACAGATATAAAATAGCAGCAGAATTTATAACTTTTATTAAGCAGAAAACATCGTTGTTCAAAATATAGTTGCATTACAAGTCTGAAATGCATAAAACCCAGTACATCAATTTAAAACTTATGTCTTGTACTTAAATCATCAGAGTACAATAATAAACGAAGCATAATCCCCAAAAAATAGCCATAGTAGAGAGATATGAAATCAAGCAGTACATCTAAGCAGCTCCAAGCAGAAGGAAAGAATAATCCTGATCAAGCTTGAGTATACCCACCCTGAGAACCTTAAGGGGAGGGGAGAACAGAAGAGAAAGAAGAGGAAACAAAATGGGTCAGACATAAAGCCTGGCGAGTCCAGTTACTTTTAGCTTATAAATAAGTAAAAGCATCATGACAAGCATATAAAGTGGATAAGAGATAACATCATATAAGGCAGGTATGACAAGGTAACAAGATAAACAGGATAGAATTAGTAGCGCTTCCCTAACAGTTTTCTTTCTCCGCGCCAATACTAGTACAACCAGAATGAGAAGATCCCAACAACTTCAAGATGGTAGACTTAGGCATACTTCTAGTGAGAGGTTTATTCCCATACAATCAATAGGCAACCCAACTAAACATACCAGAGTTACCCCTATGGCTATTAACGGGCTCCTAAACATACCAGAGTCTAGATGTACCCTAATTACTACCCCAAATCAATCGTCTCTCTACTCCATAAATACACTGTTCTGGTCCCACAGTAGGATGTATCACTTCCTAAAGTGGTAACCCTTCGTTTTTAGTATGTGCACAACCATATCTACAGGTGTCACGACGTCTTAGCCTCCTCTGCCGGACCCATGCATGCACATGACTCCGTCGATATGTGCCGCCCACACCGTCCCCCACGTTTGGATCTCTTACAATCAGCCCAGTAAGCGTGCCCCGACTTCGACCTTGTTTGGAGTACTCGTTTGATACCTATATATGGGTTACCAACTGAAACGGGTCCCACACACAAGATGATACAAGCTCCCCCTAGGCTTGTATCCCCACTACTATGTTTTCCACATGTTATGCCATACCTGAGTAAAAAGATTGCGTGTCATACCAGAGTAAAAAGATTACATGCCATACCAGAGTAAAAGATTGCATAACCCCATAGGTTAAGTTTGTGGGCCTATATATATAAATATTACCCACCACCCCAAGATATACTTAACCCTCCCCCTCTATTTCAGGCAAGTTTACTTAACCCCTACTCAAGTTAATATGTTCATACAATCCTTTATGGATTCAACTAGGTTAAGTACACAAGTTCACTACCATATTCATTTATGGTTATAATGAGCTAGACCTCGCGCATTAATCCCACAACTTGTGGATATTGGATATGCCGGGCGGTTTCGGGATGACTTCTTCCATAAGTTTGACTTAACCTCGTGTCTTAGCCTGTTACGTATTTATGCACTTACACCCCTCACATTAGATTAACCACTTGTGGTAGATGGAAATGCCAGTCGGTTGCGGGAAGACTTCCACCACAATGTAATCTAACCTCGTGTCTAAGCGCGGTTACAGTTTCTAATTATTGAAATTCTAGGCATTTCCATTATTAACTAATTATTCTTATGTCATTATAGGTTTTCATGCCCCTTTTCCAAGTCATATTTATCATGTATCGTATGTCCCAAATTAAGATATAAATCACATTTTGATTTATGCCTCCAAATCCATATTCATGCATTTTATTCAATTTATTTCCAAATTTCTCAATACAAGTTATGCCCCAATTTTAATGTTTTCCCCTCATTCCCAATTTCACGTGTTCGTATATTTCATCATTCTACGCATCGGAGGATCATAGAATATTTATTTATTTCCCATATGAAGTCGTATGGTCATGTAACTTTGGGAAACATCCATTAGAGTCATTTCCCATGTTCATGATTTATGTCGATTTTTAAATGACCAATTTGCCCCTAGCTGATCTTGTTTTGGCCATAACTTTTGTCTGGAAAGGAATTTTGACCTGAAACCACTTCCATTAGATTCGTTTGATGGTTTACCTTTCCGTAGAGTGGTCATAATAGCCAGACGGACTTACCGTTTGGGAAATATGGCTGAAATAAGGTTTGGAGGGTGAAAAACTGCTTAACCAGGCCAAGTCGGGTGATTAGTGAGTAGGCCCATAACCCATTTCGGGATTGGGGTTATGGGAAGGCTGAAATGAGATGGAGAATCATTCCATTTCAGTTTTCTAGCCTCCACTTATCACCAAGGAACGCTAAAAATGGCCTCCAACCTCTAAATCACTTCCAAATCATCTTTTGATCAAGGATTAAGCTTAGCAACATCTAATCAAGGGAGATCTACACCAAATCAACATTGGACCTGCTGTTTAGTATTGGGATTTGCATCAAATCGGAAATTTATTTCAGGTCTTAGTTTATTTGTGGCTAAGGTGAGTGATTTGCATAGTTTTGCACTAATTATGGCTAAATAAGGGTAATTAGTGTTAATTAGCGAATTTATACACTAATAAATTCGGGGAAAATGTTCATAAATTCCTAAATGATGTTTTAGACCTCGGATATGAATTTGGGTTAATTTGGTTAAGTTTTGCTAATCCTATCATTAGTTTCACCTAAACATGCTTAAGAGGAAATATGGGATTTTGAGTATATTTGATCCATTTTAACCTATCATACTGATGTTTTGATGTTTGTGGTTGATTATGCATGTTGCTATGACTATATGATATGCTTTGTGATTGATTTCAATAGTTAGAATGGTCGAAAACGTCGTCGAATGGCGTAAACACTTGCTGGAAAAGCTTCAGGAAACAGTGCAGGTTTCAGATCGGATCGAATATGGGGGCTCCGATCGAATATGGGGGCTCCGATCGAATATGTTGAACTGGGCAAGGGATTCGATCGGACCGGAACCTGACACTTGAGAAAATTGGCAAAAAGGAAGGCCACGCTAATTGAAGTGGGATCGTATCGGATAAAGGAGAAGCGATCGGATAGGATAAAGAAGGAGGGATCGGATCGGAGTACGTGAAGAATGAGGGAGCGGATCGGAACGGAAGCACGAACTGGAGGGGAGATGGCACCCGACCCGACTCTAGGTGAGACACCCGACCCGACCTGAAGAAAGATACCTGACCCGAACCGACGCGATGGAGTTGACCCGACCCGAACCGCTACAGAGGAAGACCCGAACTGACGCGACGCAGACACCCGACCCGAACCGATGGTTTGAAGAGAACCCGACCCGACCCAGTATTGATCAATAACTCGAGATGCAAAGGTAGTCCAATATGGGAAGTTAGAGCTCAGGATCCAGTTGGGAACCGATGAGTTCACTTCATGGTTGGGCTTTGCTGCGGGACGTGCGCTAAGGAGTTGTCGACGTTCATAACTTCGATTCACCACTGAAAATGAATGATGGGCTACTTATCAGTGCAGTAGAGTCATTGCGACTCGAGGGACAAGGTGATGGTAGCAAGACTACGTTATCAGTGCAGTAGAGTCATTATGACTTGAGGGGCAAGGTGATGCGTAGTAAGAGTATGAGCCAGCGCAGATGGGGTGAATAACTCCATGGGGCAAGTGGACATAGTAAAGGATTGGTAAGACTATGAGCCAGCGCAGATGGGGTGAATAACTCCATAGGGCAAGTGGACATAGTAAGGATTGGTAAGGCTATGAGCCTGCGCAGATGGGGTGAATAACTCCATGGGGCAAGTGGACATAGCGAAGGATTAGTGGCTACGTTATCAGTGCAGTGAAGCCATTTTATGACTTCATGGGGCAAAGTGATCGTAGCAAGGGTGGGTGATCGAAGTGGTAAATATCGTATGCTTTACGCACTGAGTGAGAGATGTAAGGATGGATGCTATGTTTGGTTGTTTGCCATCACTATGACATGCACACCTCCCCCACCTCCGTATCTTTACACCATTTGATATGGCACCTTAGAGTGTTGTACAGTATGTCGTGCTAATTCTTTGGTTGCAGGTCCAGGTTCAGGTATGTTTTAGTCTACCTGTTATTGTTCACTTTAGATGCTTATCGCTCATACCAGGCTTTATGTCTGACCCAGAGTTTTATGTCTCCTCTTATTACTCTGGGTGCTTACACGAGCAGACTAGAGACATGTTAGCTGGTGATGCGCGAGTAGCTGATTTGGAGGCGGGCAGGAGGCTTCCACATATGATATATATATATTCTCCATGTGTCGCTGGTGGTCGCTACTTGGGCATTAGTAGTGTACCTTCTTTATCTTACTTTTTCTTTGAGACAGTTTTAAAAGTTGTAATAAGCTGTATTTTAGATTTCCGCTGCTATGATGCTTAGTTTTGGTTTTTCAGCTTATGCACTGTCTCTCCTGTTTTATGTCAAGTATGTTATTATTATATTTTATTCTATGCGCTGTGAGACATTCTACTGGTTCTTTGTATGTTCATTTCCTTCTTCCTTTTCCTTCTGACGACCCATTCCGTGCTAACTGGACATGTGTACAGCGCACTTTTGGGGAAAAAATGTCGGTTGGTGCGGGGCGGGCCGTCACAATTGGTATTAGAGCTCTAGGTTGCGTATTTAACCTAGGGAAAGACACTAGGGAGAGATAGCACGTATATGAGAGCGCGTATTTGTGATTACTTTGGTTTTCAAAGATATATATATATATACTATTAGTAGTATAAAGATGAAGTCGTACTGCACTAGCACCACTATGAGGTCGTTAATTGTTTTCTCTTTACAGATTGAACGATGAGTAGAGACACGAGGGGTGCTGGTAGAGGGACCAACCAAGGGAATGCCGCTGACATGAGGGCAATGTTTACAAACCTCATGAGAGGTATGCTTAGAGAAGTGCAAGGGGCAATTCCCAATCCCGGAGTTGGTGTTGGCCCAGTAGTGCAGGCGCCTAGGGTCGATTTCGCCAAGTTGTGCAAGGATTACACTAACCTTGGTGGGAAGCCATTCCACGGGACGGAGTCGGCCACAGATGTTCAAGACTGGATGGATAGCTGTGACCGTATCTTCGATGACTTGGGTCTTGAGGATGCGATGAAGAGAAGGCTAGCGTCTCGTCAGCTGCAAGGGTGAGCGATGAATTGGTGGAATGCCATTAGAACAGCTACTCCAGAGGACCAGGTTACTTGGGTTCAGTTCAAAGCTCGCTTTAGCGAGAAGTTTATTCCAGCTGCCCAGAAGTCAGTGTTGTTCAAGAGGTTCTTGGAACTCAAGCAGAACGGAAGGGCAGTTTCTGACTATATTGCTGAGTTCGACACTTTGTCAAATATGGACTGTCTCTCATCGACACTCCTGAGAAGAAGAATGAGAAGTTCATTACTGGTTTGGATGGATACTTGGGAGAAAGGCTTATTAATCACATCGATGAGACTTTTGAATCGATTGTGGGGAAAGCTTTGAGATCAGAGAGTCTTTACCCTAAGTCAAAGACTGAGGCTGCATCTGCAGAAGGGCCAAAGCCGCAAGCAGGCGGTGGAGGCAAGAATAACTCTCAGAATAACAGGAAGCAAGACCAATCTAAAGGTGGCCAGAAAAAGACCAAGAAGGATGTTGAGTGCTTCAGCTATGGTAAGAAGGGCCATTATGCTAAAGATTGCCGGGCCAAGCCAGCAGATAAGAAGTGCTTCAATTGTGGTCAAGTGGGACATTTCAAGGATAAGTGTCCGCAACCTCTTAAAGAAAAGCAGATTATGAAAGCATATGCTATTGATGTTGTTCCTTCTTCGTCGAATGCCCCAACTGCGGCGGAGAAAGGAAAGAATGTTGTTATTCAATGTATGCTTTCTATTTATGATGTACCGGTTCGAGTTTTGTTTGATACTGGGGCTTCCCGTTCCTTCATATCTGGTGACCTGGTAGATAGGTTGGGACTGGAACCCGAGATAGTCGATAGACCATTGGTTGTGACGAACCTGATTGGTGGTTCGACTAGCCTTAGTATGATTTGCATGAATTTGGTCTTATCGAGTCATGGATGTATGTTTGTTTGTGATTGCTTTGTTTTGGGCTTACTGGGTATGGCATTATATTGGGAGTCGATTGGCTCCAAAGATACGGGGTGGTGGTAGACTGTGAGGGCTTTTTGGTGACAGTGAGGGCGGATGATGGGCGGAGGGTAGTGTTTGGTAGTCTACCTAGTGATGGGGTTATGGCTAGTTTTGTAAATTCCCTCGACATCCCGCAGGATGAGTTGTCAGATGTGCCCGTGGTTGGCCAGTATCCGGACGTCTTCGAGGAGGTGACCGGGCTTCCACCACACCGAGAGATTGAGTTCCGTATTGATTTAGTGGAAGATGCCAGACCTATAGTGATGCCACTTCGTCGCATGGCACCAAGGGAGCAGCGAGAGCTCGGGGTGCAAGTCAACAATCTTTTGAAGAAGGGACTTATTAGAAGGAGTGACTCCAAGTGGGGAGCACCGGTTGTGTTTGCCACTAAGGCAGATGGTTCCCTTCGTTTGTGTGTGGACTATCGCGAGTTGAATAAGGTAACGAGGAAGAATAAGTATACTCTACCGCGAATAGATGATTTGTTTGATCAACTGGAAGGAGCAAGAGTGTTCTCCCAGTTGGACCTCGCGACAGGATTTCATCAGCTATGAGTAGCGGATGAGAGTGTTCCGAAAACGGCATTTAGGACGCCGTTTGGATTTTATGAGTGGTTGGTCATGCCATTTGGGTTGACCAATGCACCAGCCTACTTTGTGGATCTTATGAATCGAGTATTCAGAGATCAGTTGAATGAGTTTGTTCTTGTGTTCGTAGATGATATCCTTGTTTACTCAAGGACAGAGAAGGAGCACAAGGGACACTTGAGGATAGTGATGGAGGTGTTGAGGTGACACCAATTGAAAGAGAAATTCTCTAAGTGTCACTTTTGGAGAAGGGAAGTGAGACTCTAGGGCCATGTTGTTTCAGAGAGTGGTATTGCCGTGGACCCTGCGAAGGTGGCTACGGTACAGGATTGGCCTACGCCCAAGAATGCAACAGATGTGAGAAGTTTCTTGGGATTAGCTGGATATTATCGTAAGTTTATCCAGGACTTCTCCAAGATAGCAGCACCGTTGACTCATTTGACTAAGAAGAATCAGTCCTTCGTCTGGGACGGAGTGTGTGATAATGCATTCAAGAGTCTAAAAGAGAAGTTGACGCGTGCGCCAGTGTTAGTCATTCCTAAGGGGAATGAAGAGATGACGGTATACATGGATGCTTGTGGTACCGAACTAGGTGCTGTGTTGATGCAAGGAGGTAGGGTTGTAGCTTATGCTAGTCGACAGCTAAAGCCGCATGAGAAGAAGTATCCTACCCATGATTTGGAATTAGCAGCGATCATGTTTGCGCTGAAGATGTGGAGACACTATCTCTTGGGAGAAAGATTTGAGTTGTTTACCGATCATAAATCGTTAAGGTATCTTTTCTCTCAGAAAGATCTGAATCTCCGTCAGCAGAGATGGTTGGAGTTCTTGGCTTCGTATGATTTTGATATCGCATACACACCTGGGAAAGGTAATGCGGTAGCCGATGCCTTGAGCTGGAGACATGCCAGTTTAGGGGCAATGTTTCTTGAATGGAAGCAACTGGAGTATATCGCGGGGTTTGATTTCAGACCAAGGTGCGAATTCGATCCAGTCATGCTAGCTAGTTTAGCGATTAGACCCACTTTGATAGAGCGGATTGGTTCCAGCCAGAGGAACGATCCTAATCTATTGGAAATCATCTCCAAGTTAGAGATGGACATCGACGGTGAGGAGATGAATGCGTATGGGCTTGATCGAGATGGGTGGCTTAGAAAGAATGGAAGACTAGTTGTGCCCAACGTGAATGGTTTGAGAGATGAAGTGCTTGGAGAATGTCATCACTCAAAACTGACTATACATCCCGGTGGTAATAAGATGTATCGAGACATGAAGCAGACTTACTACTGGGAAGGGATGAAAAGAGACGTTGGGAAGTTTATATCCAAATGCATGAATTGCCAGCTAGTTAAAGCCGAGCAAAAGAAGCCTAGTGGGTTGTTGCAACCATTAGAAATTCCCGAATGGAAATGGGAGCAAGTCTCGATGGATTTCATCGATGGTTTACCAAGGACTAGATCGGGATATGATAGCATTTGGGTAATTGTGGATCGATTGACTAAGAGCGCAAGATTTATACCAGTCAAATCGACGAGAACGGCAGCCAAGTTGGCAGAATTGTATATAAAGTGGGTAGTGAGATTTCATGGAGTACCAAAAAGCATTGTGAGTGACCGAGACCCGTTGCTCACTAGTGGGTTTTGGAA
The DNA here is from genome assembly GCA_030737875.1 of Allium sativum. Lineage (NCBI taxonomy): Eukaryota > Viridiplantae > Streptophyta > Magnoliopsida > Asparagales > Amaryllidaceae > Allium > Allium sativum. The sequence goes on along the minus strand of JASFAX010002921.1, from coordinate 15,402 downwards.
GAGCTCACAAGAGGCTCTAGGGTCAGGATTACATCTCAGTACCGCATATCATCCTCAGACCGACGGTCAGACGGAGAGGGTGAATCATATATTGGAAGATCTCTTGAGAGCTTGTATATTAGATTTTGGTGGATCATGAGATGACCATTTGCATCTAGTAGAGTTTGCATATAATAATAGCTACCAATCCAGTATCGGTATGGCTCCATATGAAGCTTTGTACGGAAGACCGTGCAACTCACCATCATGTTGGATAGAAACTGGCGAGAAGTTTGTGCTTGGACCAGATGTGGTGAGGGAAACTTCCGATAAGATCAAGATCATTCAACAATGAATGAAAGCTGCCCAAGATAAGCAGAAGAGTTATGCTGATAAGAGGAGAAGAGACTTAAAATTCTCCGTTGATGACTTGATGTTTGTCAAAATTTCTCCGTTGAAGAGCGTGATACGATTTGGCAGGAGAGGGAAGTTGGCACCAAGATTTGTTGGCCCATTACCTGTTCTTGAACTAGTCGGGAATTTGGCATATAGAGTTGGCTTACCAGAGAAGATGGTGGGAGTTCATAATGTATTTCATGTTTCCCAACTAAGGAAGTTCGTTCACGACTCAGATATGACTATTTCACCTGATCAGTTAGAGGACTTCGAAGTGGAACCTGAGGCGATTGGGAACCGCAAGCAGATTCGTATTGTGGGGCACGATACGAAGCAACTTCGAAGGAAGGCGGTGAAGTTAGTCAAGGTTCAGTGGGCGAGAACGAGAATGATTGTACTTGGGAGACAGAGGAGAGCATTAGGAAGGCATATCCAGAACTCTTTGCCTGGTAAGATTTACTTCGTAACTTAGTTATTCCGCATGCTAGGATAGACTTGTTTTGCATGTTTGATTGTTGTTTTATGATTGATAGGCATGCGGGACCCTTTGTATGTTTTGGTTAGGGAATTTCGGGGGCGAAAATTCTTAAGGGGGGAGAATGTAACAACCCGCATTCTACGCATCGGAGGATCATAGAATATTTATTTCTTTCCCATATGAAGTCGTATGGTCATGTGACTTTGGGAAACATCCATTAGAGTCATTTCCCATGTTCATGATTTTTGTCGATTTTAAAAGACCATTTTGCCCCTTGCTGATCTTGTTTTGGCCATAACTTTTGACTGGAAAGGAATTTTGACCTGAAACCACTTCCATTAGATTTGTTTAATGGTTTACCTTTCCGTAGAGTGGTCATAATAGCCAGACAGACTTAACGTTTGGGAAATATGGCTGAAATAAGGTTTGGAGGGTGAAATCTACTTAACCAGGCCAAATCAGGTGATTAGTGAGTAGGCCCATAACCCATTTCGGGATTGGGGTTATGGGAAGGCTGAAATGAGATGGAGAATCATTCCATTTCAGTTTTCTAGCCTCCACTTATCACAAAGGAACCCTAAAAATGGCCTCCAACCTCTAAATCACCTCCAAATCATCTTTTGATCAAGGATTAAGCTTAGCAACATCTAATCAAGGGAGATCTACACCAAATCAACATTGGAGCTGCTGTTTAGTATTGGGATTTGCATCAAATCAGAAATTTATTTCAGATCTTAGTTTATTTGTGGCTAAGGTGAGTGATTTGCATAGTTTTGCACTAATTATGGCTAATTAAGGGTAATTAGTGTTAATTAGCGAATTTATATACTAATAAATTCGGGAAAAATGTTCATAAATTCCTAAATGATGTTTTAGACCTCTGATATGAATTTGGGTTAATTTGGTTAAGTTTTGCTAATCCTATCATTAGTTTCACCTAAACATGCTTAAGAGGAAATATGGGATTTTGAGTATATTTGATCCATTTTAACCTATCATATTGATGTTTTGATGTTTGTGGTTGATTATGCATGTTGCTATGACTATATGATATGCTTTGTGATTGATTTCAATAGTTAGAATGGTCGAAAACGTCGTCGAATGGCGTAAACACTTGCTGGAAAAGCTTCAGGAAACAGTGCAGGTTTCGGATCGGATCGAATATGAGGGCTCGGATCGGATATGTTGAACTGGGCAAGGGATTCGATCGGATCGGAACCTGACACTTGAGAAAATTGGCAAAAAGGAAGGCCACGCTAATTGAACTGGGATCGGATCGGATAAAGGAGAAGCGATCGGATCGGATAAAGAAGGAGGGATCGGATCGGAGTACGTGAAGAATGAGGGAGCGGATCGGAACGGAAGCACGAACCGGAGGGGAGATGGCACCCGACCCGACTCGAGGTGAGACACCCGACCCGACCTGAAGAAAGATACCCGACCCGAACCGACGCGATGGAGTGGACCCGACCCGAACCGCTATAGAGGAAGACCCGAACTGACGCGACGCAGACAACCGACCCGACCCGACCCGATGGTTTGAAGAGAACCCGACCCGACCCAGTATTGATCAATAACCCGAGATGCAAAGGTAATCCAATATGGGAAGTTAGAGCTCAGGATCCAGTTGGGAACCGATGAGTTCACTTCAAGGTTGGGCTTTGCTGCGGGACGTGTGCTAAGGAGTTGTCGACGTTCATAACTTCGATTCACCACTGAAAATGAATGATGGGCTACTTATCAGTGCAGTAGAGTCATTGCGACTCGAGGGGCAAGGTGATGGTAGCAAGACTACGTTATCAGTGCAGTAGAGTCATTATGACTTGAGGGGCAAGGTGATGCGTAGTAAGAGTATGAGCCAGCGCAGATGGGGTGAATAACTCCATGGGGCAAGTGGACATAGTAAATGATTGGTAAGACTATGAGCCAGCACAGATGGGCTGAATAACTCCATGAGGCAAGTGGACATAGTAAGGATTGGTAAGGCTATGAGCCAGCGCAGATGGGGTGAATAACTCCATTGGGCAAGTGGACATAGCGAAGGATTAGTGGCTACGTTATCAGTGCAGTGAAGCCATTTTATGACTTCATGGGGCAAAGTGATCGTAACAAGGGTGGGTGATCGAAGTGGTGAATATCGTATGCTTTACGCACTGAGTGAGAGATGTAAGGATGGATGCTATGTTTGATTGTTTACCATCACTATGACATGCACACCTCCCCCACCTCCGTATCTTTTCACCATTTGATATGGCACCTTAGAGTGTTGTACAGCATGTAGTGCTAACTCTTTGGTTGCAGGTTCAGGTATGTTTTAGTCTACCTGTTATTGTTCACTTTAGATGCTTATCGCTCATACCAGGCTTTATGTCTGACCCAGAGTTTTATGTCTCCTCTTATTACTCTGGGTGCTCACACGAGCAGACTAGAGACAGGTTAGCTGGTGATGCACGAGTAGCTGATTCGGAGGCGGGCAGGATGCTTCCACGTATGATATATATATATATATTCTCCCTGTGTCGCTGGTGGTCGCTACTTGGGCATTAGTAGTGTACCTCCTTTATCTTACTTTTGCTTTGAGACAGTTTGAAAAGTTGTAATAAGCTGTATTTTGGATTTCCGCTGCTATGATGCTTAGTTTTGGTTTTTCAGCTTATGCACTGTCTCTCCAGTTTTATGTCAAGTATGTTATTATTATATTTTATTTTATGCGCTGTGAGACATTCTACAGGTTCTTTGTATGTTCATTTCCTTCTTCCATTTCCTTCTGATGACCCATTCCGTGCTAACTGGACATGTGTGCAGCGCACTTTTGGAAGAAAAAAATGTCGGTTGGTGCGGGGCGGGCCGCCACACCCCAATTTTAATGTTTTCCCCTCATTCCCAATTTCACGTGTTCGTATATTTCAGCGGCATGCCTAGGCTCCAAAGTAGACTGGCTATAAAATACAAGGGAAAAGAGAAGGGAAGAGAATAGAAATGATCATAATAACAAGATTGACATATGACGGCAAAAATGGGCATTGCAACTAATAAGCATACAATGACAGAATTGGGCATAATGACAAGATAAGCATATAAAAATAGATTTGATGAACATGTGATAATATAACTGATTAGGCATAGTGTCATGATCATAAACATGCATGATGAGATCTAATCAGTGAATTAGATATACAACTAATGGTAGATCTGACACGATATACAGACGTAGGCTTAGATCTAATCCATAGTTATGTCAAAATAACTTAGATACATAGGTTATGGCAGATCTGATGTGATTCAAATAGTCATAGGCTTAGATCCAATATATAGTCATGTCAAGAATAACTTTTAAGCATTTAGATCTAAAAATAATGTAGACTCACTGTGATTGGATCTAAGAAATAGAAGAGGGATTGTAGATGTTGAATCACAGATCTCTAAACTTAAATGACTTGATTGTTGTAGAAGAAAAGGCTTGATTTAATATGAGCAGAGACAACATCTAGTTCTCTGTTGTTTTTGTTTGATTAAAACAATGAGAATGGAGTCTTATTTATAGTCATTAGTAAACGAATCTAGACCAGAAATCAGTCCACATTCAGAAACATGATTCTAACCCAGATTTGAGGGGTGTCGACATGGGGGTCGACACCCCTGTGTAGGTGTCGACACCCCTATGATGGTCGGGGTCGACACACAAAGAGGGAAATTTCCCGCCTATGTCCTTCGCATGATTTTGAATTTTTTTGAAATTCTAGAATGGTTTTATTTATATATAAATGTCTTATGCATATAAAAATTTCAAATCTTAATACCTTCTTCATATGGTGTCCGTTTTACGCAAACTTGGTGTTTATCTTAAGCAGAATTATGAGATGAACGCAATGTCGTAGTACGTTTCACTTAATTCCCAATATTTAATTAAGTATTCTTTGGTTTATCATCTTAATGTGTTATAAGATTATAGGGTGTTACATTCTCCCTTACTCAAAGGATTTCGTCCCCGAAATCTCTGAGTTAAGAAGAATGTATATCCTAACATCCATTACCCATCTACTCATCCACCAATCAAAGGTATCCATTGTCCTTAAAAGATTTCTAATGCTTATATGAACATATGCAAAGGTGTGCGTATATGTCCCTATACTAATGTGAAAGATTAGGCGGTCTACTGATTCAGTAAACCTTCTTAATGCAATGTATGATAGTGCCATGAATCCAACATGTATGCAAATAATTCTATTATATTAAGCAAGTTCTATATGTGTGCACAATAATTCATTCGAATGCAACATCTACATGATGGTTCACTCACTTTCGTCCATTAAAAGAAGAAAAATGCACACACGTCCATATGCAGTATGAGAGTGATTGAGCCGATCTAGTGCCTAATGTGTGTGTATATGCATCCACAAGCAATCACTAGCAAACACTTGCATCCACTTGCATCCATCAAACATAACATGTCTCAAACACATGTTTACATCCATAGGATCCCTACCTAAAGGTCGAAGATTTGATTGATAGAATATACTTAAATGAAAGAAACAAGCATGAATAAAAGCATTGGAAAAAGAATTTAAGAACATATCTTTAAAAAGAAAAGGGCATGAAGCGCGAATCTTGTCTTCGGTATCCCCAGTTACATCTTCTTGGTTATCTCCCCTCTGAACTTTCATCAAATTGACCTCTCGATTGTGTAGCTTCTTAACTTCTAATCCAAGAATATGGGTAGGAACTCGTCTAACTGTCGCCTCCCGTTCCACCTCTACTTACTCAAGCATACTTAGCTCAACTACTTCTGCAGTGTCATGTAAGAACTTTCGTAAATGAGAAACATGGAAAATGTCATGAATGCCGGACAGTCTCTCTGGTAGCTTTACTCTATAGGCCATTTGGCCAATCCTTTCTGTTATGGGAAATGGCCCTACAAATCTTGGGTGTCAATTTCCCTACAGATCCAAAGCGAACCACATTCCTTAATGGTGATACCTCAATGAAAACCATGTCTCCCACCTCAAACTCAATGTCAGACCTTCTCCTATCTGTGTAGTATTTCTGCCTATCCTAAACGGTCTTCATTTGTCATCTAATAAGCTCAATCTTTTTGGAAGTTTATCTAACCATATTCGGTCCAAGTAGAAGTCTTTCTGTAGATTCCCACTAACAAGTCAATGATCTATAGGGTCGTCTGTACAATGCTTCGAAGGGTGCCATGCCAATTCTAGCTTGATAATTGTTGTTGTAGGCGAAATCGACTTAAGGAAGATGCTCTTCCCAAGTCCCTTCGAAGTCTAGGATACATAGCCTTAAATGGTCCTCAAGAACTCTATTCACCCTTTTCGTCTATCCATCGGTCTGAGGGTGATAAGCGGTGCTCAAACACAACTGTGTACTTAAGGCTTCTTGCAAGGTCCTCCAAAATTCACTAGTGAAAATGGGGTCACGATCACTTACGATACTGGAAGATACTCAATGAAGACGGACTATCTCATGAATGCAAATTGTTTCCAACCATGCTACCATCCTCTTAGTCTTGATTGGAATGAAATGAGCGCTCTTAGTAAGTCTGTCTACTACAACCCAAATACTGGTGTTGCCTTTCCTCGATCTAGGCAAACCATCAATAAAATCCATCGAAATGCTCTCCCACTTCCACTATTGGACCTCCAAAGGATGGAGTAAACCACCAGGCTTCTTTTGCTCAGCCTTGACTTGCTGGCAAATCAGACATTGAGAAACAAACTCCAACCCATCTTTCTTCATCCCAGCGCAAAAGAAAACCCTCTTCATATCTCTATACATCTTATCACTGCCTGGATGAATAGTCATCTTAGAATGATGGGCTTCCTCTAGGACTATCTTCAACAAATTCCCATCTTGGGGAACACAAAGCCTTCCATCTCGTCGCAACCATCCTCTATCATTTGTTGAATATCTACTAAGGTGACTAAAAGTCTCCCCTTTACTGAGCCTATCCAAGATGTATGAAATCTATGGATCCCCTCATTGTGAAGCTCTTATCTGATCCATAAGAGTAAGTCACACCTCAAATGATGCCAATAAACCAGGCGAAAACTCGGTGGAGGGTCTAAAGTCAAAAGTCGATATAAACTCCAAGCTTTTCCTTTCCACAAACAAAGGACTTAAGGCCACCCTCTGCCTACTCAATGCGTCTGCCACCACATTACCCTTGCCAAGGGTATAAGCAATCTGAAAGTCATAAGATGTTAGGAACTCCATCCACCATTATTGCCTCAAATTAAGATCCTTCTGCGAGAACAAGTATTTGAGAGATTTATGATTGGTGTACAACTCAAACTTCTCTCCAAGTAGATAATGGCGCCATGTCTTAAGTGCGAATACTATGGCAGCTAGCTCTAAGTCATGGGTAGGGTTGTTCTTCTCATTAACCCTTCGTTGTTTACCTCCATAACATGCTACCCTTCGCTTTTGCATCAGAATTGCACCAAGCCCTGTACCACATGCATCAGTGTATAATGTAAAAACTTTGTTTCCATTGGGAAAGGTCAAGTCTGGGGCTGTTGTCAGAGGCCTCTTCAATCGCTGGAAAGCAAAATCGGAATCTATATCCCATGAAAACTTCAGATTCTTCATTGTCAGCCTGGTGAGTGGGGCTGATATCTTTGCGAAGTCTTTAATGAACTTCCTATAATAGCCTGCCAATCCAAGAAAACTTCTCACCTCCGTTGCATTCTTTGGGATCTGCCAATCTTGAACTGCAACTACCTTCGCGGGATCCACTGCTATCCTATTTTTAGAAACCACGTGCCCTAGGAATCTCACCTCTTTTCTCCAAAAATGACATTTGGAGAACTTTGCCTTAAGTTGGTGAATATGGAGAGTTTTCAAAACCTTCCTTATATGTAAGGCATGATCTTCCTCGGTCGTTGAGAAAATCATGATGTCATCAACAAAGACAACAACGAACTTATTTAGAAACTCTTGAAACACCCTACTCATCAGATCAAAAAAATAGGAAGGTGCATTCGTCAAACCAAAAGGCATAACGAGCCACTCGAAGACACCATCTGGAGTTCTAAAAGCAGTCTTGTCTATACTGTCCTCGGCCACCCTCAACTGATGAAGCCCGTGGCCAAGTCTAACTGAGAGAAAATAGATTCACCAACAAGCTGGTCAAACAGATCATCTATCCTCGGAAGTGGGTGAATGTTCTTTTTAGTGAGTTTATTCAACTCTCTATAATCCACACATAAGAGAAACGAACCATCCTCCTTAGTCGCGATTACCACCGGAGCACCCCATTCAGACATGCTTTCCTAATAAACCCTTTCTCAAGTAGCTCCCCTACTTGCTTGTTGAGCTCCCTTCTTTCTCTTGGAGCCATATGGCGCAACGCAATGCAATTTGGTTTGCATTTTCCACCAAGTATATACAGAAATCAATCTCGCTCCTTGGGGGTAAGCCTCGAACCTCATCAGAAACATCAGGATACTCACAGACTACTAGTACTGATTACAGATCATCAATAGATGCATCAACTGACTCTAGGAAACTAAGCATGACCGACCCCTTAGGGTCACAAGAAATCTCAAGAGTCCTCCCATGGCAAGTCAAAGTTCCAACGACCCTCCTATCACAATCTAAAATGTTACCATACATGGCTAGCCAATCCATTCTTCGAATCAAACCATAGCCCATGAAACCAAGCACATATGTGTCGCATTCAAATTCGATGCCTAACACAAATTTTCTCAAACTCTGACAAATCATAGATAGATGAGATGTACCCCCAATGGGGTTTGAGACAACAACATGATCCAAAACCATACTAGTACTAAGGTGTAGAGACTCAACCATAGAATCAGATATAAAAGAATGTGAAGTGCCCGAATCAAAAGGAGTTCTAACGGGATGATTGGGAAGAGAAATTAAACCTTCAACGAAAACTTTCCTACCTCTGTTTGGTGCACTAGCCACGAGAGCATGCACCTGCCCTAACGAAGATCCTTCTCTTTGACCTTGTCCTTGTTACTTCAGGCACTCTTTAGAAAAGTGTCCGACCTCTCCACAACTGAAACAAGAATTTTTCTTCCTTTTGCAGTCCTTGATCAAGTGATCCTCGCGACCCCAATTATGACACTTCCTCTTATCCCTAGCCTTGCCGTCCTTTCCGCCCTTCTTTTGTTGTTGTTGTCTTTTCTTGGGCCACACTTTCTTGTTTTGTGTTTCCTCAACCTTAGCTTCTTTCCTTTCACCTTTATCTTCCTCATGCATCAATGCTATATCAACAAGCCTTTCAAAAATTTCTCCCATTGGAATATGAGTCATAGCCAACCCATAAAGGGGTTCATTCAATCCTCTAGCAAACCGCAAAGCTTTCTTATGCGGGGTATCTACTAGCTCCAACCCAAACCTTGCCAATTGGTTGAACTTGTTAACATACTTTTTGACAGTCATGCCTCCTTGCTTAAGCGCCAAGAACCTTACCATTTGCGTACTATTCTCAACTTGAGATACAAAATTCATTTCAAACCTCTACCAAAAATCATCCCAAATCTCCACTGGACGTCCCGCTTGCATCAATTCTCACCAGAATAAAGCATCATCTTTCAGGAGTCGAGCGGCTAAATGAATCTTCCTACGATTGTCAACTTCAAAAATTCCAAAAAAAATCCTTCGTACCTTTTAGCCAATTCCTTGCCTCTATGAAAGTCTCAGTTCCACAGAATGGCTTTCCTCCCATAGCATAGAAATATTTGCAAATCTTAGAGAAATTATCTGCACGCAGTGGAGAAGGAGGAACAACGGGTACAGGTAGGGGAGGAACATCTGCTTGACTACCGGCATGCTGAATAGAAAAGTAAAAGGGATTCAAACAGAGAATCGAAAGCTATTACATATGGCTTTGGGGAATATGTTTTTCAAAACAGTCTTTTCTTTTGAAAATGCTTTCTATTAATACCTTTTTGCAAACTATTTTCAAAATCTTTTACCCGATCTGGTAACCTTCAGCTTTGATACTAAGTGTGACACCCCACGTCCATTTATGTCACTCGTTAAGAGAATGCATTAAGTTTCATGAAGTGTTATAGGTAAAAAGAAATAGAAACATTACAAGACAAATATAAAATAGCAGCGGAATTTAAAACTTTTATTAAGTAGAAAACATCGTGGTTCAAAATATAGTTACATCACAAGTCTGAAATGCATAAAACCCAGTAAATCAATTTAAAACTTCTGTCTTGTACTTAAGTCATCAGAGTACAATAATAAAAGAAGCGTAATCCCCAAAACATAGCCATAGTAGAGGGAAATGAAATCAAGCAATACATCTAAGTAGCTTCAAGAAGAAGGAAAGAATAATTCTGATCAAGCTTGAGTATTCCCACCCTGAGAACCTTGGGGGGGCAACGAAAGAAAAAGAAGAGGAAACAAAATGAGTCAGACATAAAGACTGGTGAGTCCAGTTACTTTTAGCATATAAATAAGTAAAAGCATCATGACAGGCATATAAAGTGGATAAGAGATAACAACATATAAGGCAGGTATGACAAGGTAACAAGATAAACAGGATAGAATAAGTATCGCTTCCCTAACACTTTTCTTTCTCGGCACCAATACTAGAATAACAAAAATGAGATGATCCCAACAACTTCAAGATGGTAGACTTAGGCGTACTTCTAGTGAGAGGTTTAACCCCATACAATCAACAGGCATCCCGATTAAACATACCGGAGTTACCGCTAAGGGTATTAACGGGCTCCTAAACATACCAGAGTCTAAACGTACCCTAATTACCACCCCAAATCGATCGGCTCCCTACTCCTTAGATACCTTGTGTTGGCCCCACAGTAGGATGTATCACTTTCTAAAGTGGCAACCCTATGTTTTTAGGATGTGCACAACCATATCTACAGGTGCATGCCATCTTAGCCTCCTCTACAGGACCCATGCCCGCACATGACTCTGTCGATATGCGCCGCCCATACCGTCCCCCACGTTTGGATCTCTTACAATCAGTCCAGTAAGCATTCCCCGACTCCGACCTAGTTTGGAGTATTCGTTTAATACCTATATATGGGTAACTGACTGAAACGGGTCCCGCACAAAAGTTGATACAAGCTCCCCCTAGGCTTGTATCCCCACTACTAGGATTTCCACATGTTAAGCCATACTAGAGTAAAAAGATTTCATGCCATACCGGAGCAAAAAGATTGCATACCATACAAGAGTAAAAGATTGCATAACCCCGCAGGTTAAGTTTGTGGGTCTATATATATATATATATATATATATATATATATATATATATATATATATATATATTACCCACCACCCCAAGATATACTTAACCCTCCCCCACTATTTCAGGAAAGTTTACTTAACCCCTAATCAAGTTAACTTGTTCATACTTTCCTTTATGGATTCAACTAGGTTAAGTATTAAAGTTCACTACCATATTCATTTATGGTTATAATGTGCTAGATCTCCCATATTAAGCACATAACTTATGGATGTTGGATATGCCGGATGGTTCCGGGCAGACTTCTTCCACAAGTCGGACTTAACCTCGTGTCTTAGAACGTTACTTGTTTATGCACTTAGACCCCTCACATTAGATTAACCACTTGTGGTCGCTGGATATGCCGGTCGGTTCTGGGAAGACTTCCATGACAAGTGTAATCTAACCTCGTGTCTAAGCGCGGTTATAGTTTCTAATTACTGTAATTCTAGGCATTTCCATTATTAACCAATAATTCCTATATCATTATAGGTTTTCTTGCCCCTTTTCCAAGTCAAATTTATCATGTACCGTATGCCCCAAATTAAGATATAAACCACAATTTGATTTATTGCCCAAATCTAGATTCATATATTTTATTTAATTTATGCCCAAATTTCCCAATACGAGTTATGCCTCAATTTTAATGTTTTCCCCTCGTTCCCAATTTCACGCGTTCGCATATTTCTATGGTATGCCTAAGCTCGAAAGTAGCCTTGCTATAAAATAAAAGGGAAAAGAAGAAGGGGAGAGAACATAAATGATCATAATAACAAGATTGACATATGACAGCAAAAATAGGCATAGAAACTAATAAGCATATAGTGATAGAATTGGGCATAATGGCAAGATAGACATATAAGAACAGATCTGACGAACCTGTGATAATAGAACTGGTTAGGCATAGTGTCATGATCATAAACATGCATGATGAGATCTAACTAGTGAATTAGATATAGAAATAGTGGCAGATCTGACATGATATATAGACATAGGCTTAGATCTAATCCATAGTTATGTCAAAATAACTTAGATACACAGGTTATGGCAGATCTGATGTGATTCAAATAGTCATAGGCTTAGATCCAATTTACAGTCTTGTCAAGAATAACTTTTAAGCATTTAGATCTAAAAATAATGTAGACTCACTATGATTGAATTTAAGAAATAGAAGAGGGATTGCAGATGTTGAATCACGGATCTCTAAACTTGAATGACTTGATTGTTGAAGAAGAAAAGGCTTGATTTAATTTGGGTAGAGACAACATCTAGTTCTCCATTGTTTTTGTGTGAATAAAAAAAATGAGAATAGGATCTTATTTATAGCCATCAACCAACGAATCTAGACCAGAAATCAGTCCACATTCAGAAACAGGAATCTGCCCCGGATCTGGAGGGTGTCGACACCCCTTTGTAGGTGTCGACATGGGTTTCGACACCCCTATGATGGTCTCGACCCCTAGGTCGACACCCAGAGCCGGAAATTTACCGCCTGCGTCCTCCACGTGATTTTGAATTCTTTCAAAATTCTATAATGGTTTTATTGATATATAAATGTCTTATGCATGTACAAACTTCAAACCTTAATACCTTCTTTATACAACGTTCGTTTTACGCAAACTTGGTGCCTATTTTAAGAAGAATTCCAAGACAACACAATGGCACAGTTCGTTTCACTTAATTCCCAATATTTAATTAAGTATTCTTTAGTTTATCGTCTTAATGTGTTATAAGATTACGGGGTGTTACGCATAGTGTATAAAACAACTTCTAATAGAAATGTATCAATCATAGACGAAATAAGTATCATATATTATGTAGCCATATAAGTTTACTACTAAAACTGAAAAGTCGCATATTGGAAATTGGATTTCCATATATGAGTCGAGGCAAAGAATGTTCCTCACCAGTTTCAAGACACTCTAGCCCATGTCTCAAGATCACGCCCTTAATAACCCTTGGATTTTCAGGGCCGGTCCACACTTACTTTTGTAGATTAGTTATTCCTAATCAATACGTTTCCGGTCCTAACGGACCTATCATCTAGTTAGTATGTCGACCAATCATATCTGAGGTGCCTCGCTATCCATCATCGATATAAGTAAAATGTCTTGGCTCCATACCATGACATCACCCATAGCTAGAAAGAAACGCATGCACTCCCTACAGTCACTAATCATGTTTTTGACTCATACCGGGATGTGAGGCTCGTGAATTAACGCTATACACAAAGCTAGGCTATATTAAAGTCATGCTTTCGTCATCAACAACAAAGCTCTGCTTTTTAACAAAAGCTTTGATCATTGCATCTCAGTATGCCACATTGTCAATCCATATCATACCATTGATGTCTACCAATATATAACCTATAAGCTCGTACATTTCAAAGAAGGGTGTTAAGCAAGAGAATAAATTCTCCGCCACCAAACAAATATGTATTTAGCAGAGATCAACGAATATAGCACAAAATACAATGTCAGACATACAATCTATTTACAAGTCCGTTTTGGGTCTGACCGAAACCGAAGGCACCTTATTCCTCATCCCATATGTCCAATTCAGGAGAGAGACCCTCGCATATTTGGACAATCAACAAGTACGTCCGGAAAACTACCATTATAACCTCTTCAAGGCAGCAACTCCAATCAAGGGCATTAGTAGTAATCCATTCGATGTGAAGATTGCCGGTCTTGCACTGTCTTCAATATCTTCGACTTTTAATCGTCGTAACAGTTATTCAAAATGGGTTAAACCCAATCTTTCCTAATAACTTGTGCATCTTATAATCAAGTGATATACAAACATTTCATACGCCTCATTCCAATCTAGAATATTCTTTTATTCAAATATTCATGATTCTGGGAAAGGTTCCCATTAATTTTATCAAAGATATGCATTATTTAAACCTTTATTTAAATCTTCCTTTGGATATCATTTCAAAAGATTTATTTTATCTTTTCACAACTTAAACCAAATTGAGGTTTATATAACTAGTCGGGATTATCGACCCTTACCGAAGTAATCATTTATTTTATTATCCCAATCTATTCATCCCATGGAGTAAAACTAGTAGCACTCCATATCTAACACCCATCGTGTTATCGGTAAATTTAATTACCATTTAACGTTCAAATCTAATTAAAGATTTAACTATCACATGGAGTAAAACTGGTGGTACTCCATTTCAAACAATTCTTGAATTTGGTAGATTTAACTCCGACTCAGTTTTAACCCAAAAATCATTACATAATGATTATTTAACCTTTGGAAATTAATCTTGTCTTTACTTGGGTTAAAGAACAAATGTCGTGTAAAAACACCATTCACAATAAACCCAAAATCATTTCCATTAATATGGAATCTTTACAGAAATCCGAACAATTTATAATCGATATCAATTTCCGTATCAGACTAGTACTATAAATGAAATAACAACAAAGCCTTTTTAAACTCCACAAATAGTAAAGGGCTTCCTCTACAGAAGCTCATTTCGATTATTATGAATCGAATTCCATTCAATCGCAATTTAATTGAATAAACTGGAAAACTTTATTAAATCTTGATTAAAAGATTTCTTCCAAACCTTACATTTCAGTAGGGTTTAAGAACAGTGGTATTTGAGCCACCATTCACAACAAACCCAAATATAATTTGATATTAAATATAAGGCCTTAAATGGAAATCATATCGACTTTCATTCAATATCAAATCCTGAAATCAACAGATATCGTTTCGGAATAATAATATCAATATCTTCCAAATTCCTCAACGATATCTGTATAATCACGGAATCCAATATAGAAAATATCCGAAGATAATTTTCATTAAAATCCATTCAAATTTATATATTGGAAACTTCTGCTTATGTTAAAACCATTTACCATCCGATTTATTAATTTAAAGTCATTGGATTACTATAATAGTTGTTAACTAGTTCATTCAGTTGAAAATATCTCTTACCTTTTCAAATAATGAATATTTTATCTAGAATCTTTCCAAATTATTTATTATGATTTTACATACCTTATTCATATTTTAATAATTTTGTTAAGGCACTTACAGTTGGTTTTCAATGTCGGTCACCGAACTGCATCCATAGCGACCATTTTCACAACTGATTTGGACTTAAACTAAAATCTAACCATTGGATTTCAAAAATTCTCATCTTAATGGAAATATCATTTCATTATTGTTCCAAAAGTTCTAGTTTCAGGAGAATCCGACGGCCGAATCTCCTGGTATGCTGGTTGACATTCGCGAACTATCGCTGTGCGTCGTGTTCTATTCAAGCCCGAGT